>ML365398.1:1559-82216 GCA_005239505.1 Nicotiana paniculata
AGTGCGTCTAGTAAATTATCATAATTACTTGAGAGAGATTTGTGATAGATAGAGCGTTTATGATTGATAGAGATGACTAATTAAACTATAAGAAATATCCAAGGAAGAATTCACTAACGGAGGAAACCATAACCTTAGACCTTTATTATCATTGTTTACACTATATTGTTGTGTTAATTTCTAGTTTATTATTTTTATTAGATTTAGTAAACATCACCACTTCATATTCAAAAGTCTTGAGAAAATTGATTAAGTAATAGTTTAGTATTTTAAAGACTTAATTGATACGTAAATTCCCTGTGGGATCGACTCTAGGCGTAATACCCCGGATTATATTTGCAGAGCCCGCTTAGTCTTCTACAAGACATAGTTGAGCGTGATCAATTATATTATGGGGTCGGGCTGTATGTCACGGCAAAGTGATGATTGATTATATTGTGGGATCGGTCCGTACGCCACGGCAGAGAGATGAGAGAGTATATATATTATGGGAGCGAGCCGTACGCCACGGCAAGACTTATGATTACAGGATGGGATCAAGCGGCAAGCCATGATGAGACTTATGATTTCAAGATGGGATCGGGCCGTACGCCACGAGAAGATTTATAGGATGGGATCGGGCCGTACGCCACGTCGGATATCAACCTTGGTGGATTTTGGATTGTTATTTCATGTCTAATATCGATGTACTTGGTTATTTGTCTTTCATGCCTATTGTTTTCCTTACATCTTGCTTACTTTATTACTGTTGGACCTTAGTAAGTATCGAGTCGACTTCTCGTCACTACTTCTTCGAGATTAGGCGGGATACTCACTGGGTACATATTTATGTATGTAGTCATGCTGCACTTTCTTTTTTTCTGTACTTGACTGTACAGGTCCAGAGGTTGGTACGTCGGATCATCAGTCCGGTGGTAGATACTGACCGGGGTTGGTTACACTTCACGATGAGCTGCTCTTCCTGGCGATTCCTGGCAGCACCTTGGAGTTTCCTTTTGTTATTTTCCCGTCTATTTCATTCAGACTACGGGATTGTATATATTTATGTATTCTGGTGTATTCTGATAGTTGCCCGCGACACTCGTGACACTAGTTCCGGGCACACATGTGCGTACCTTTTGGGTTTCGGGCTGCATTTTCATACATATGTTTATCTTTTGACTCACGTATCTGATGTCTTATTTTCTTGTCACCGGCTAATAACATGTAAATAAATGCTTAAAACTGGTAAAAATTGGATTAATTAATCACATGGGAAGGGTAACACGTAGTAGAATTTATGTTGGCTTGCCTAACCCTGTTGTTGGGCGCTATCACGACCCGTGTGGGAAATTGGGTCGTGACACCACAACAACCATCAACGAGCAGCACGCTTCTAACCTAACAGGTAACACTCGCACCATTGTTGATGCAGGTAATGACGCGCTCGCAACCATTCTAAAGAAAATGGAAGAAATGGAGAACGAGAATAAAGCGCTCCACGACCAAATGAGGGAGCACCAAGAAAGGGTTGATAAGATACCGGGCGCCACGAAACTTTTACCAAAATGGGACGTCGGCCAGTTCGTCAAAAAATTGTACAGCGAGGAGGAATCGCCACATGCCATACCCAAAACCTTCAAAATGCCATCATATTTAAAGATATATGATGGCATAACAAACCCCGAAGACTATATCATTCATTATGTCATGACGGTAAAAGGCAACAACTGGAAAGATCAGGTAGTGTTAGTGTTGATGAAGAAGTTCGGCGAAACCCTAATAGGAGGAGCCTTAACACAGTACTCACAATTACCAGCATGTTTGATAACGACGTTCGAGGAAATGGCTAACAAGTTTGTCACTGCTCACGTCAGGGCCAAGAAAGTAGAGCCAGGGTGAATGAAATATTCCCCGTCAGACAATCGCCTCGTGAGGAACTCAAGGACTTCTTCTCCCGGTTCAACAGAGTAAGAATGAGCCTGCCAAACGTATCAAAAGGGATGACAGTAGAAGCTTTCCAAAAGGGGTTAAACAGGAATGGGTCGAGGGCGACCAAAAAGTTGTTAAGCAGTTCATGAAATACCCTCCCACCACCTAGGAAAAATTCATAACGCCAACTGTGCCGAGATGAGAGCAGACGAAGACGACCTCAACAGTCCAACTCAACGGTTAACATCAATCCAAATGGAGTCGAGGAAAGATCGCCATAATGATAGTCGAAGAGATCATTCAGGTCCACGCCTCAATCGAGAAAGGCACCAACTATATGTCAGAACGGCCATCCCGCCACCTCCCCGACAAATCGAAGGGCCGTCCAAGCCACACACCGGGACTCACCGAAATGAAAGAGGTATGCCTCCAGTTTTATCTGCTCACAATTTTTTGTTTCCCCTTCAGAGATAGTGTACGCCCTAGAGAAGCTCAACCCTAAGGTGAAGTGGCTGTAAAAGATGAAGTCAGACCCAAATTCCAGAAAGTCGAATGCCCTCTGCGAGTTTCATCAGGAGCGGGGCCATAAGACCGAGGACTGCAAATCCCTATGGTAAGAGGTGGTGAACATGCTTCACCAAGGACATTTAAGGGAGCTGATGAGTGACCGAGGAAGAGCCAATTTCGACCATGGACGAGAACAAAATCAAGGCCCCCAAAGCCACCCTCCCTCGCCTGCACCATCCAAATGATCATCGGTGGAGGCGATGTAGCAGCAATCAACCACGTGAAGTTCACCACCACACACAAAATGAAGTGGGCGATCACCCATCAACAGTATGATGACCTCGAAGACAGTATCATCTTCAATAAGTAAGATACATATGGTTTGACCTTTTCTCACTTTGACGCTCTTGTCATTACTTTACACATTTCAGATACTAATGTAAAAAGAATCGTCGTAGATGACAGGAGCGGTGCGTGTATTATCCACTCCCGAGTTCTCACACAAATGAGACTCGAGGACAAGATAGTACTACAATGTATAACACTAACATATTTTATCAATGCAGTTGAATGAACCTCAGGAGAGATAACGTTGCCCGTTCTAATCGGGAGTGTCACCCTTGAAACAACATTCCGTGTCATGAACTAGGAGACAACCTACAACGCCATCATAGGACGACCCTGGATACACGCCATGAGGTCCATCCCGTCCAGCTTATATCAGGTCATCTAGTTTCCTACCCCGTGGGGAATATTCAACATCCGTGGTGAATATCGCACAGTCCAAGAATGCTACCACATCGCCACAAGTGTCACACCTCCTTTTTTACCCTCGGGGTAATGAAGGGGTAATAAGGGAGTTTTTCCACTTTAAGTAACATTATTCGGATTTGGGATTTATTTTTTTTAGTTTTCAGAGTCGCCACCCGGATTTTTGACGATGTTCCGGGACACCTTTTTGTTGAAATCCCAAACCGAGGAAATTTAGACTCTTTTTTAATTTATCTACGACCAGAAATTCGAGTAAGGAATTCTTTTAACCCGAGAGAAGGTGTTAGGCACTCCCGAATTTCGTGTTTCTAGCACGGTCGCTTAACTATTAATATTTGACCTAATTATTAATTATTTACGAATTTACGACTTCTACTAAAAATACATTTTTTCTAGATAAAAAAGAACTGAAGATTAAAGCTTCTTAACTGGCTGCTCTAACTTGGGTTCTCTATGACTATGCACTTGTGCCTCCATTTGCAATTTCTGAGCACCCAAATAAGCAGGTGCGTTATGCATCCTTCATCGGTTCGAAGAGAAAAGGAAACAATAAAGGTTCCCTTTCTTTTCTAGCTTTGGCGGGAGGAATGAAAATCCCAAAGTTACAGCCTTTAGTAGATAAGCCGGAGTTCCGGAGTTGCCGTAGTTCCGTTACCGCCTTGTCGTCTCTTGAATTGTCTCGAATTACCTACGGAGTTTGAGGGACAGCTTTTTTCAAACTTGACGGTCAAGTTCCGACCCAAGAACCGGACAGAAGACAGGCCCCACTGTGATACTCACTAGGTTCTTCAACTAAAAAGTAGTCAAATCGCAAAACAAGTTGATCGATCGAACAACGATGATTGGAATGAAGACAGACAGACTTCCGTGGCCGTACGAGACAACTCACGTACGGTTCGAGATCTGACCATTAAAGGGGTCAAGTTTGACTCTAATGGTGCTATACTACATAATACTTTAAAAACAGAACATTTTTATGCCTTCTTCCTGGAATGAATCTGACCATGATTAAGGCCAGATTAAACTCCAGTAATTCCCAACCTATTATACACTCAGCTTTTACCCTATGTACACAACAAACTTCAGCAAGTATTCACACAAAGATTTTGACTATTCTAGGCATTTTTAAGAAGTAAATCTAACCATTTTGGGGGTTTAGATTCCCTACCTTAATGCCATTTTCAACCATACACTTTGTACCCTTAATGGGAAATTTTAGTAAGCAACTAATGTTTGTGCACTACTATGGGGTGAATCTGACCATTAGAAGGTCAAATTCATCTACCCTAATGCAGATTATCTAAGCAAACACAAAGCAAACATTCGACTCATTTTTATTGACACTAACAACACAAAATTCATGTATTCATAGTCTAACATCAACAAGAATTAAGCAGCACTAAGCTGATGCCAACAAAAATAATTTCAAAGGGTTCATATACATCAAATATAGAACCTACTCAAGTTCATCTACCCATAAACTAACTGGCATGTTAAGCATACTAGTAAATTTTTGAACCTCATATTTTAGATTTTTCATACAAGCCGAAGAAAGAAGTTTCAATTACAAAATAACAGGTTTACACAACAAATGGAAAACAAAGGTTTAGATCTGGAAATTTCATTAAGAGTGAGCAATTACATACCTTTTGAAGAGAAAATTAACAAAAACCTAACCAAATAAAGGTCAGGCAAAGAGGGAGATCAACAACAAGAAGAAAATCCAGTAGCAACAAACAGCAAAACCAAAACCAAAACCAAAACAACTCCAGCAGGAAATTAACACAGAAGTTTAGAGTGGGAATACTTAAAGTTCTCCACAATCAGAATACCAAAAGAAGAACAAAAGCTGAGAACCAAACAATATACTGATGAATTTTGTTCAAAGGAGATCAGATTTTTCTCTTTGTTTTTTACTAATATTTTGGAAATTTGTTACGAGCAGCAGCTGCTCTGATTTTCTGTGTTTTCAGATGTTTTTCCACTAATAACAGTCTATTTTATTTAGTAGTCAAAATGTTTTTAGTGGTAAAAAATGTGTGTATTTATAGGGGGATTTGGGATAGGATATGCTTGGCATATTCCCTATCCAATAAGCTGAAAATAGTACAAATGCAGCTGTCACCCTTATCTTTTGGGACAACTGCCCTATTCTAGAAGATTCCCAACCCTTAAAATTACTTTTTTACCCCCTAAAAATCTGATTTGTTGACTCTAGAAGGTTCTTGAGTTGTTACACCCAAGATTCCCTCAACTAAAATAGTAAACTACCTCTTAAGGTCCCTAGAATTACCCTTTAGGTAACTAAGGTTAAGGTTGATTGGAGTTACCTTTTAACTTGAATTAGTTGATTCTAATTAGTTACTTTAGTCAATTAAACTTAATTAGCTATTCTTAACTAGGATTAAGACTTAGTTTGATATTACAAAGTCATCACTTGAATTAGATTAACCTTGATTTGGACTTGAGTTATTAATTAAAGGACCTTATGTGACTAATTAATTGTTCTAGGGCTTATATATAATAAGTGATTTATCATTTTTAGAAATTAGGACTTAGTTAATTAAGGGACTTAAATCCTAACTGATTTTAGACTTGTTTAGGAATTAAGTTAATTAGGTGTTGGCTAATTCTAACTTAGTAAGTCATACTAAACCCTTAATGAAATTAGAGGTCTAGTCTCTTTTAAGAAGTTAGGTTAGATAATTAGCTTAATTAGTTAATTAGGTTCTTAGAGTTAGTTTAGTTATCTTAGTTTTAAAAGGTGTATCTAATTAATCGAGTATAATTATCTCTCTAATTAATAATTACTTAATTGGTTTAATAATTACCTGCCTAGTGAAGGTGTTCTTGAAAACTAAGCATGAGTAAAGCTAAACATTGGTTTTAACAAGTGAAAAAATCTAATAAGTTGATGATAATTGGCAGAAAACCTTAACGACTACACATGGTTTCAAACAGTCAAGAAACAATGCTTAACAGGTTAAATACTGAATCAACAAATTGAGGCAGTGCAGATTGTAGAAAACAAAATCACGCATACACACAGTGACAAATCGAACTATGCCGATAATCATGGTTGTCAAGAAACCTAGTTACTAATTGACGAGAAGAGTTAACGAAAAAACATGCTTATCACAAATATAATCAGAGCTTAACTAATCAGGGAGACAAAGCATGAACAATGAAAGAAAATAGTGAAAAAGAAACAAAACCTAGACCTAAAACAGTAACAAGAACAGTGGTTATCAAAAATGAAATATTCATGATTTTGGCTTAAGAACAAGATACAATTAGCAGGGAAGAGGGAAATACCAAACCCGCATGAATCGATAGCTCTCAACAAGAGCTGCCGATTCATGTAGGTGTGAGCCATTGGGAACCTTCAATCAGGCAGGGACAGGTTCTTAAAGTTTCCACGTTCCTAGATTTGAAATTACTCAAAACTGAGTGATTTTTTGGGGAAACTAATAGTGGGACGGGGTTGAGGAGGTTGTAGGGTAGAAGTTTGGGGTCGACTGGCGGAGCTCCGCCGTTGATGGGCGATTTCCGGTCGGTGGAGCAAGGTGAGGTTAGAGAGGGAGGATAGAGACAGTCTTTTAGGGCTGTTAGACTTAGGTTCATATGGGGGGGGGGGTAACGTTTGGACATTTAAATATTGGGCAGGTTAGCCTGGGCAAGTTAGACTATGTCCGATTTTAATACTCTATGGTTAATTGAACTTAAATTAATTTAACTAACACTAACCCTAATAAAATTCAAAAAATATAATAATTAATTTGACCTTATTTTCATCTAACTATAGACTAATTAAGAATGGAAAATAATTAATTTTATACTCCTAATTAAATCTATGATTTAATGGATAAAATGATTAATTTTAGTAATTAGTTGTTAAAACTACATTACATCAAATAACCATCATTTGTCTATTATTTAATTTAGTTAATTACAAATAATAAATTCATACTTCTTTGATAATAGTGATGAAATTTCATACTTCTTTAAAACTACATTACATCAAATAACCATCATTTGTCTATTATTTAATTTAGTTAATTACAAATAATAAATTCATACTTCTTTGATAATAGTGATGAAATTTCAATAATTTTAAAAGATTAATTATAAATATGCAAATGCAAATAATTCACAATTAATCACTAAAATTCAAAAAAATTTGTAAACTTAATTTATTGTATTGAATTTTCTAGGAGTATATGGTGGGCGAAAAATCACGTGCTCACACCAAGATTGCACATACACTCAACAATTAAAAGGAGAGGGCTCAGGAGCATAGCAATTACCGATGTCAGGGCCTGAACTCGACGAACAAAAAGGCGTCACCAAGGACACCAATATCATGGAAGCAACATGGTCAATGGTAGAAGACCTCGATCCCGTCCAACTGGATAGCAGCGACCACAAAAAAAAGGCTTACATCGTCCACACACTCTCAAAACCAGGTAAATTCATAAATTCTTAATTGACAATGCCAATCTGTTTGCTTTCTCCCATGCAGATATGCCAGGTATCCCGAAAAACATTTCTACACACAAGCTGAACATTGATCTACTCTAACCGCTGGTACGACAAAATCAGAAGAAAGTTCAATGCCGCAATAAACGAGGCCGTCCGCGAACAGGTGGAAAAGTTGCTCGCCAACGGGTCCATCCGAGAGTCAAAATACCTCCAATGGGTCGCCAATGTGGTCATGGTGAAAAAGAAAAATGGGAAATAGCGCATGTGCGTGGGTTTCACGGACCTAAACAAAGCCTGCCCGAAAGACTCCTTTCCGTTGCCTCTCATCGATTAACTCATCGACGCAACAGCGGGGCATGAGTTATTAAGTTTCTTGGACGCCTACTCAGGCTACAACCAAATCCTCATGGAGTCGGAGGACTAGGAAAAGACCACTTTCAACACCCACCAGGGACATACTGCTGCAGAGTTATGCCGTTCGGGTTGAAGAATGCAGGGGTGACTTATCAAAGGCTGGTCACCAAGATGTTCAAAGACCAACTCGGCAAAACAATGGAAGTCTCTATAGACGATATGTTGGTCAAATCAAAAAGAAAAGAGGACCACATCGACCACCTAAGGGAAGCCTTCGATATAATTAGGCGATACGACATGAAGCTGAACCTCGAAAAGTGTGCCTTCGGCGTGACCTCTGGGAAGTTCCTCGGTTTCTTGGTATCGTAGAGAGGCATTGAGATCAATCCTGACCAAATCAAGTCCATAGAGGGAATACCTGAAATTTTAACCACCAAGAAACATGTGCAGAAGTTGACTGATCGTCGGTCGCATAGCCGCCCTGTCAAGGTTTATCTCACGATCCTCTGGCAGATGCCACAAATTTTTCAACGTACTCATAAAGGAAAACAGTGTCCAATAGAATCCCAATTGCATCAAATCCCTGAGAAAACTAAAGGCATACCCGTTGATCACGCTTCACCCACACTACTATATAAGTAGGAAGGAAATGATCGTGTATATTTTACCCGAATGGTCGGGATCGAATCCACAGGGAGTCTATAATGGGGGTGAGTGTCTAAGTGATCTAAAAGGGTCGAGTGTTTCTAATTGCACTTCTAAACATTTGTTGGTATTGAACTATGCTAAGTGTACTCTATTGTTTGTAAGCTAATTAATGAATAAGTTGTTTTTGTTGTTGTTTTTTGATATTGATAAAGGCACAAGGGTCGTGACCTTTGCCTAGGTGGATACACAACGAGTTTCAATTTTAAGGTCGGGGAATTGGTTAGCTGTACAGCTATAACCAATGCATGAAGGTGAATACTCTATACCTCTCGGTAGTTTGAGTGATTTTGCCCTAATTTCCCCTCTCGAGGCCAATTGGGTGTCAATTAATCAAGTAATTATGGCTTAGGTAGGGTATTCCTCTTCTCGAGGTTTAACCTGTTAATTAGGGCTCAAGTAGGGTTTTTACCATTTCTGGGTTTAACCCAATTGATTGGGACTACCAATCTCTTGATAATACCCTAATTTCCTATTAGGCTAAATTCTAGACTCAAGTCTTCTTAGAGAGACCCGAGTCATGAAAAGGCAAATTAGTGTTTGCAACCACTAATTATGGCAATAGAAACCCTAGATTAGCCTAACTAGCCAACACCCATTAATTTCCCAACCTTAATTTCAAAAACCCATTGCATACCCACACTAGGGTTGAGCCACAAACCCTAGCTAATGGGTCTAGCTACTCATAATCAAAGATGAAAACCAATGATAAAGAAGAAGAAGAACCCATTAATTGATTCCGAACAATGAAATTGAATTTCTAATGTTAAAAATACAAGAACAAAGCTAGAAAGATGAAAACCCTAAAATATTCACGTGCTATCTACTTAAGAAAATACAAGATGTGTAAAGAAATTACAAAATAGTCTATTTATAGTCTGCCAAATTTTCGAACAAAAATGCCCCTGCAGAGCCACCACGGACCGCGAAAACATGACTGCGGTCCGTGAAAATAACTGGGCTACTGAGCTGCTGGGCTTCTAATAAGGCTCGACCGCGGACCGCGAAATAAAGACCGCGGAACACTGTGAGCTAGAAGTGAGCCACTGCGGACCGCGAAATGAGGACCGTGGTGCAGTGGAAGTTTTCCTTGCCTGTTTCTCTGGATTATGCCACCGCGGACCGCGAAATGAGGACCGCGGCCGCGGTGACCTTTTACTTGATCATTTTTGTTGTCTTTGATCCTTGTGCCGGATTCACACTTGTTTTGAGCATATTTTAGACTGAATGTCTTCATTTCTGGTTCAATCCCGCAACAACACATGTATAAGCTTTCGAGGCCGCTTGTGTACAATTATAACAAAAACTCATGTATAGAGGAACGGAAAACGAGGCAAAAATCCAAGTTATCACCTGTCCTCGCCCCCGCTACTCGCCAAGGAAGAACCCGACGAACGCCTCCTAATCTACTTGGCCGTATAAGACGTCACAGTAAGCGCCATCTTGGTCATGAAAACAAAGGTACGCAATCTCCAATCTATTTCATTAGCAAGACCCTGGTCGATGCCGAAACCAGGTACCCCCACCTCGAAAAGCTAGCCCTAGCATTGGTCGTAGCTTCACGAAAGCTTAGACCCTATTTTCAACGCCATCCCATCTATGTGCTGACGACTTTCCCCCTAAGAAGCATCCTACCCAAACTCGAGTTATCGTGGAGATTGGCCAAGTGGGCCATCGAATTAGGAGATCACGATATAACCATCGAAGTACTCGCTGAATTTGTCGCCGATTTCAGTGCCAAAATAATGGCCGAGTTCGAGGAGGAAACCTCTTGTACTTCTCCCAAGTTACTCGACCTATGGTTCCTATAAACTGATGGCACCTCCAATGCATCAGGATCTACACTGGGACTCGTTCTCGAAGTGCTGACAGGCGAAGTCATCGGCCAGTCCATACGGTGTCCCAATATGACTAACAATGAGGCCGAGTACGAGGCCGTAATTGTAGGACTAAGACTAGCTCTCAAATATGGAGCATGACGAGTCATCCTCCGATGTGACTCACAACTCGTCATCAAAAAACAGAGGCTACAAAAATATCAGGCAGAAATTCATAAGCTACTTCCCGAGTTCGACGAATGTCAACTCGACCAGATACCTAGAGCACAAAACATCGAGGCGAAAGGTCTCGCCAAATTAGCAACAACCACCAAGAACATAAGCGGAAAGGAAAACGTGGTCACCCTCCTCTATTCATCAATTGACCAATTTGAGGTACACACTATAAACTTAACTTGGGACTGTCGCAATCGTATTATGTCATATTTGCAGGAGGGAGTTCTCCCATCAGACAAAAAAAAGCCAAGAATCTTTGAATGCAGGCGGCCAGATACAAAATCATCAACCACGAATTGTACAAAAAAATGTTTCGCGCCTCCTTGGCAAAATGCGTAAGACCAAACCAAACCAGACGCGTGCTTGAGGAAGTACACGAAGGCCACTATAGAGCCCATACCAGCAACCGAGCCCTCGTCAGATGCCTCATAAGAGTAGGCTATTACTAGCCCGCCATGAAAAAGGAAGTCGGCAACTTCTTTAGAAAGTACGAACGGTGCCAGAAATACGCCCCAATGATCCTCCAAGCGGGAGAGCACCTCCACTCAGTCACATCGCCATGACCATTCATCAAATGGGGAATGGACATAGTTGGACCACTTCCGGCGGGATGAGGTAATGTACGATTTCCTTTGGTTTTAATTGACTACTTTTCTAACTGGGTAGAAGCAGGCGCATTCGCCCAAATACACGAACATGAAGTTATCACATTCATATGGAGGAACACCATATTCCGCTTCGGCATCCCCAAAGAAATCAGTTGTAACAACGGACCCTAGTTCACAGGGAAAAAGACTGCTGAATTCTTCGAGAAATGGCACATCAAGTGAATAATCTCCACACCATATCATCCTGCAAGCGACGGTCAAGCAGAATCCTCCAAGAAAATACTATTCAACATCATGAAGAAGAAGCTATAAGACACCAAGGGACTGTGGAAGGAACTACTACCAGAAGTGCTATGGGCATACCGCACAACACCAAAAACAAGTACAGGAGAAACGCCATATTCACTAGTCTATGGGACAGACGCAGTGATACCAATCGAAGTCGGAGAACCAAGTTTGAGATACTCCAACAAGAGCGGACCAAGCAATAACGAGAACAGAAAGCAAGACCTCGACGAAGCACATGAGTGAAGAGACATGGCCTATATAAGAATGAAAGCTCTGAAATAGCAGAACATTACTACAAGAAAAAGGCCAAAGTAAGGCCACTTAAGGCGGAGACTATGTACTCTAGGCCAAAACATAAGTGAGCAAAGACCCAAGGGAAGGTAAACTAGGAACCAATTGGGACGGGCCATACAAAATCATGGAGGCAACAAACAAAGGGTCATTCCAACTAGAACCAATGGAGGGAAAGCTACTACCAAACAGTTGGAATGTCGCCCACCTCAAATACTTCAACTTCTAAAGATA
Organism: Nicotiana paniculata; assembly: GCA_005239505.1. Lineage (NCBI taxonomy): Eukaryota > Viridiplantae > Streptophyta > Magnoliopsida > Solanales > Solanaceae > Nicotiana > Nicotiana paniculata. The sequence goes on from ML365398.1 coordinate 13,765, forward strand.
GACGTCCTCCAAGTCGTACTCTTTTTACCTCACCCGAGTTTTGTCCCAATTGGGTTTTATCGGGGAAGTTTTTAATGAGGCGACGAAGAGGACATCTCAAAGTTTAGGTGTTCAATTCACCGCTCCGCCTATCGACTACTTATCCAAGCCGAGTGATGAAGGGATTAGATAGATAGAGACTTCTAAAATGTATGTATGGGGCAAACAGAAAAATGTAATATTCTCCAATGAATGAATAAACAAAGCATTGTGCATCATTCTTACACAACTCCACCAAATTTGCACAATCACAATGACACAAAGAATATATGTTCGACCTCGTTCAAATCAACTTACATTGGACCTCGCTTGAATTAACTTACAGTCGACGTCGCTCGAATCAACTTATATTCGACCTCACTTGAATTAATTTACATTCGACCTTGTTCGAATCAACTTATATTTGACCTCGTTCAAATCAACTTACATTCGACCTCGCTCGAATTAACTCGCATTCGACCTCGCTGGAATCAACTCACATTCGACCTCGTTCGAATCAACTTACATTCGACCTCACTCGAATTAACTTAGATTCGACCTTGCTGGAATTATTCTCAAGTCCACATTGGACCTCGAATCGATCTACATTCGACCTTGTTCGAATGAATCTATACTTCGTCCAAATCAACTTTACATCCAATTGAACGAAAGACATGGACTTACTCACAAAAGAAGACACCAACGGAAAAATAAAAAAATCCTAAAATACACGGCAAAAAGAGAATTGTTCAATTTCAATTGTTCAACTCCAATACAATCTACAAAGAGCTTGAGAGATGCCTCTACAAAAAATAGCAAAACAAAAACAAACCAAGTACAAAGGCTTCACGCCTCATCATCCTCATCAGCATCACCGACATACTCATGATCATACCAAGGGTCGGAGGCAAGCCCATCCAAGGCATCATCATCATCATCCTCACCAGGCGTACTAGGGTCGTCACTGCAGGTGTCACGAGCTACGCGTGCCTTGACACGAACATCTTCAAACTCCGCCTTGAAAACTTTCCTGGCCACCTTTAAAGACCTATATACGTCAAGTTGGGCTTCAGTGTGAACCCACATCTCATACAACTCCCGTAACACATTAGGATCGGCAAAAGTACGAGAAGTAGACGGTTGTGCCTGCTGTTGTTACTTCTCGGCCCTTAAGGTTACGACCTGCTCATTTAGCCCAAGCAGCTCTGCCTCCAAACCCTCAATACGTTCATCTAACCTTGCCACCTGAGCGCCGAAGTCTCCGCTTCACTAGCTCGCTCATACCTACAAACACATAGGGTACCACCTAGAGCTGTCGCTTCCGCAACGGCGGCCATCTTGGGCTTCTCAGCTAGGCTCAGCTCTTCGACCCTAGTGCTTACTCCACCCTCAAGTTGACGACCCTAGTTTCGCTTTGCTCTAGCTCGACCTTTAAGGACGTCATCTGCGCCTGGAGGTCCGCATTCTCAGCCATCACGCCCTTACTCACCTCAAGTTCATCCTCCTTGGACCTCAGCGTCCCTTCTAACACGCTGCATTGGCCAATAGCCCTCATAATTTCCTCATCTTTCTCCTTCAGCTCCTGGTCCTTCTGTTTGATCTCATCACGAAATGCCTGAATCTGGCCGTCCTCACCAATAATTTTGACCAGCATTCGGTGCTTGGAGAGATACTCTCTATACTTTAGATTCCATCATCTTGAAGAGAGTCGTACTTTTCTCTTCTCGCCGGTCACGTTCAATATCTAAGATGAGAGTCTAACACACAAAGGAAGGCAAGTCAGCAAGAATAAAAAGCACATATGAAATGGATAAACTTAGCGGGAGAGAAGTGAAACTTACTCACAAGGACATGCCCGATATACCCAGAGACAGGTCCATATCTCTTAGTGTCTGTGACGTCCTATTCTCGGCTTCCGCACACAAAGGAGCAAAGGACGGCGTCGCCCGTTTTGAGTCGACCAAGAGGTTATAGTTCAGGGGGATGACTACGTGCCGATTAGGAACCTATGTCCATATCCCTCTCCTCGAAGGCCCATACCTCTTCAGGGTCGATGTCAGAGACAGACTCATCATCTTCCATATGAACAACCCTATCTCTCCCGACAGATGACGATGAGTCAACTTCAACAGCCCGTGTAGGCTCCCCTCTACTATGGACACCCTGGACCTCGGATGGTCTCTCCCCATGATGGAACCCAACGCAGGAGCATCCTCGATATTTAGTAAAGGCGTCGACTCATTCAGGGCGATAAGCGTTTCCAGCTCAGCATCAGCAATAATGGCTTTCCCAGTCTCCATCTTTCGTCTTTTCCTCGGTGATGCCTCCTCCTCACCGTGAGATGACTCGTTGACTAGGTGAAACATATGTTGAGAAGAGATCTCATGCGGCACAACAACATCTCGAGGGACGGAATCCCCCAATAGCAGAGCTTGAGTTTGACCCCCTCGTTCAGACTCGGCAAGTACAAATTGCATTCCGGCCGAGGCAACTGCCTGGCGAAATGAAAGCACTGGAGCCTTCTCTTTCTTGGAAGCTCGCCGGCCTATCACCAAAAGAAAATCACATTAAATGACAGTGGTGAACGATGACAAGTTATAAATTAAAAATATAACTTACTAGATGTGGGCTTAGGCCTGAACTGCCTGTGGAAGGACGCCCAGTCGTGGATTCCCACGGTGTGGGGGTATAATGTGAGTTACCAATCTTTAATATAAAATACTAGGGAAGGTAGACACCTCTCAGCTGAAAGAAAAAAAGCCATAAGTGAGTCAAGAACAAAAAAACAAAGAAGAAGAAAAGAAAAGAAAAGAGAAAAGAGATGACAAGCAACATATGGAAAGTGATAATAGAACCTTACGGTTGAAGTTCCATTGCTCGGGGGAACCCGTTCGGATCCGTCACTAAGTGGTCGGTTCTGATGAAGAAGTATTTACATTAGAACTAGCGGTTCACCTTATCATCCATCCCGACCACCAATCCTTTGGTCCCACGATGCCAGAGATGAATCCATGTGCATCTATAGAAATTGGGCGAGAAGAGATGCAACAGATGACGAATAGAGACCTTGCAGCCGGCCAAATCTGCAAACTTTTCCAGCATCAGAAAAACCTTATATAAGTAGGGGAGAGATGCACCGGGAAGACGCCATAAAAGTGGCAAAACTCCTACAATAATGAGGGTAGAGGAAGAGAATAACCCACCAAGAACGGGTAAAGTAGAAATCGCAATACCCAGGCCGGTGAACTTGTATTATGTCGCTCCCTACCGGAACAATCTCGACGTGAGAAGGGATACCAAATTTAGACCGACGGGCAGCCATTTGGCTCGGTCCCATTTTGGAGAGTACCTGAGGGGGATCAGGGATAGGTTCTTTAGGAAAGTCATTTCTAACCAAAGGGTTTCGAGGAACCACCTCCTCCACGGTGGGGAAGCTCTCATCTTCCTCGACCATGGGTTCAACATCGCTGGAAGGAATGGCTACTGTTAACGGGGTGGCATCGGAGACTGTGTTAGAAGTATGAGGAGAATTTGACATTTTTCATAACTAAGTGTGTACGATGAAGCCGGAAAAAAGAAGTACTGTCCAGAAAAGAAATTGGAAGCTGAAACTAAAAGAACAGAAGAAAATTAAAGACAAAGATCGGAGAAGAAGCTGAAGGATGAGCAAAGTGCATATAGAATAGGAAATGCTAAAGTTTTGGCAATGAAACCCCCCTCTTCTATTTATAGGGTATGGTGGTGCCTAAATCGAGGCAAGAAGCCGTCAGTGGCGCCAAAATAGAAGCAATAGAGGCACAGGAAGCGACACATTGCATTTGGAAGATGCATAATGATGACGTGTGTGGCCATGATATCATCCTACATCAATTATACCAACCACGACCCTGTAGGCGGCCTTCACCAGTTCAACCTCGGCCGGTTTGGTTCTGCCAGCATGACCAAATTTCTTATTGTCCGGTTGCAGACAGAATCTACTAATCGAGAACATCCAAGAGGACGACCTCAACAAGCAGAAGGACTAACTGTATTGGCCAAAATTTGGGATGAAGTTAATGACTGCAAATCGACGAGATTGGTTGAGGTCGAAGCCGACCATCGCACAGTGACGAAGAGATGCCTAAATAAGGACTAGCGCCAAGGTCGTGTAGAGAACGGATAAAAGGAACAGTTAGAATAAGTTTTAGAATAGTGAGAAGGAAAATTCCATTGAATATTCCTTCAATTGTACATTTTAGGATTTCTTAGGAATATCTCCTATAAATAGGAAGAGATAAGGAACAGAAGTGTGATCTTCACTTTATGATAAGAACATATTGTAAAGGGTTGACTATAAAGAAGATAGAAAAGCTTGTCTTATCCACTAATTCCATTGCTCAATATACATCTTTTATTCACAAGATACAAGGATTCCTTGTCCACCTTCGTTTTCAATTATCTCACGTTGTTGTCAAAAGGGAGAATCATCCAAGTCATCTAACATTTGGGTGACAAATTCCTTCTTATTACATTTATTTCCATTATCTACATTTATTGCATACTTTCATTGCCACATTCATTGAATTTTTTTAGTTGGCATTCATTAATATCGGACACGGTCCTACCTCATCAATATATCTAAACTTCAGATCTAGTTGTTATTTTTAACTACGATTCACCCTCTATTTTCTCATTAATTAGTTTGACAAAAAGAGCTTAATAATTTTTTGGTAAAACATAAATGGCACAAGGTACGTACCGCCACTAATACTTAATATCGTTAATTATTTATTCCTTGCTTAATTTGATTTATATATATAAATCAAGAAAACTGCTAACATGCAACTCAACATTAAAATCCACCAATGAATTTTTTCACAATGACAATTAGGATAAAATATTGCAGGTAGTTTAAGCCACTAATATTTTTCTAACTTGAAATAATGCTTACAAATATAAATACTTTTAACATCCTTGTGTATGTCACGTCCCAAATTTTTCTTCGTTGGGTATCGTGATGGCACCTAGTCTTAGGGACTAGGTAAGACTAATATTTACTGAATAACAACAATAATAAAAGAAGGCTAGCAGTCTCGATATAAAATCTCAACAGAATGTACAAACTTTCCCAAAATTTGTAGTACAAGTCATAAGCTCTACGAATCTTCTACAACTTCTAAGTACAACTGTTTGGAAGTAGATACAACAGTGTATGAATAATAAATACAAGAAGGTGACTCTGACGCGTGGGAACACAACATCAGGTTACCTTGAGTCTCCTCGTCAATCATCCACACGGCTACTACAATATATACCTGGATCTGCACACAAAAATGTGCAGAAGTCTTGTATGAGCACACCACAGCGGTTCCCAGTAAGTATCAATACTAACCTCGGTGGAGTAGTGACGAGGATTAGTCAAGACACCATTGGTCTACAAAATAAATAACATGAATATAGAAATAACCGAACGTTACATCTATCTAATACTTCTCAGGATAATCCACCACAATGACAATATAAAGCGAAAGGAAATTACAGAAATCAATCACGAAACAACACAAAAATACACAGAAAGATGGACAGCAAACAAGCCGAATCGAAAGGAAACACAATACAATAGAGGACACCGATAACTTAACTCCACGTCGGTTTGTTCACATCGGGCCTTAGCCATTAAAATCCATAACTGGTAGAAATCTTTAAACAACAATTCGTATGAAAAACTTTTGCAAATAAAAATCATTTTAGTATGGAAGAGTATACTTTGAAAACATACTTTCTCCAAAAGTAGATATAAGTATAATTAATAGAGAGAATTACGTAAAACATAGTTTCTTTCAAACTACGAAGCTTTCCAAAGAGGCTTTCCCAATAAATGACTTCCAAATATCATTTTAGGCAAAACTAGTGCTTTTTAAATGTACCTTCGATGTAAAAGTCATTCAAATATAATCATTTCAAAACCATTGCTTCTTCAATAATACCTTTCAATAATCCCTTGATAAAAATCTCCTCAAGATTTATCCACCGGGACTCAGTCCGTCACTCAGAAATTTCGATGCAGTACAGGAGGAATATCAAATCCTGCCAATAAATACAGTAAATACTAAACAAGAATGACAGAAATAATAATGCATAAATACGGCACAAAATGTACCTTCGTGCTAACATAACATAACATGGAACGGAATGTCCCCTCGTGCTAACATAACATAACATGGCACAGAATGTCCCCTCGTGCTAACATAACATGGCACAGAATGTCCCCTCGTGCTAACATAACATAACATGGCACGGAATGTCCCCTCGTGCTACAATAACATAACATGGCACGAAATGTCTCCTCGTGCTAACATAACATAACATGGCACGTAATGTTCCCTCGTGCTAAATAACATAAACATGACACAAAATGTTCCCTCGTGCTAAATAACATAAACATGGCATAGGATGTTCCCTCGTGCTAAATATCATAAACATGGCACGAAATGTTCCCTCGTTCTAAATATCATAAACATGACACGGAATGTTCCCTCGTGCTAAATATCATAAACATGTCACGGAATGTTCCCTCGGGCTAAATATCATAAACATGGCACATAATGTTCCCTCGTGCTAAATATCATGAACATGGCACGACATTATCCTTCGTGCTTTACACTCTTCCTCACCCAAACAACATCAAGAACAACAGTTGGCAAGGAAAAACCAATAATATGACCCGTAAATCACCACATCCTGGAAAAGGAGTCAACAATACAAACAATATCAGTAACAGCATAACCAGTAATAGAAACCACAACATCCCGACAAGGATGTCAACAGTACAAACGATGTCACTCACAGCATAAATGGTAATAGGAACCATCACATCCCGGCAAGGGAGTCAACAATACAAACAATATCATTAACATCATAGACAGTAACAGAAACCATAACATCCTGACAAGGGAAAAAACTATAACCAATCTCACCTAGACAGTTTACTTCACGGAATAACACTCAGCTTAAAACAAAAGGCCCAATAATAGGCAACATCAAGGAAATACCAATAACATAAATGTCTAACAATTAGATCTAAGTGGCACTTAAGAGAATAGTCATATAAATTACAATGTAAGGCTCACGGGCATGCTTGACTCCAATGAATAAATGTTCCAACTACGGCTAGTCAACTATAAGGCTAGATGACACTAATTATAGTCAATTAGGCGAGCTAGGAAGAAAATATAGCATGATGATAAGAGAAGTAGAATATTCAGTTAAGTCAAGTAAAGTCAAATAGCCAACGAAGAATCCAAGAACAAGTAATTCTAATTTAAACAGGAAGGAATGAAATTAACAACCAAGGATTCAAGTGTAACAATTACAAATCATACACAGGTAATAAAAGAATCTACGAATCCTAAAAGGGCAATCTAATTGCAAATAAGTACGAGTACACACTCGTCACCTCGCATACTCAAACTACAATCAACAAGGAAGACTCAATCCTAAGGGGTAGTTCCCCCACACAAGGTTAGACAAGAGACTTACCTCAAAGACGATAACCCGGTACTCAAAATAGACTTCTCGGGCGGAAAGACCTCCGTACGGCTTACAATCAACTAAAACAACTTCAAAATATACATAAAATGTATAAGGAACGATTCCTAATAATAAAGTCTCAATCTTTACAAAATCATGAAAATCGACCTCCGGGCCCGCACCTCGAAACCCGAAAAATTTTACTAATTCCAGTTACCCATTCCGATACGATTTTACCCATACTAAATTTATCCAATTCCGATAACATTTGGTCTTTCAAATCATGCATTTTCATTTTAGAAACTTTCTTTCAAAACCCACAATCCCCTCAACCCAAAACACAAATTAAATGATGAAAACAAGAACTAATTCATGAAATATAATTAATTCTAGTGGAAGAACACTTACCCATTCGATTTGTGTGAAAAACCCTCAACGAATCGCCCAAAACCGAGTTCTAGAAGTCAAAATATGTTTAAAATGGTGAAACCCCCGATTTTGCAAACTTATATTCTACCCAGGTGTTTTGTGAATCACGATCGCTGGAATCGAGGCGCGATCGCGTAGAAGGAAAATGAAGCTGGCTTAAAATGCTCTACGGGATCGCGAAATAGCTTATGCGATCGCGTATAAGGAGTAAGTTGGTTTCTACGATCGCGGACCAACTATTGCAATCACAATGAAGGAATTTACAGGGCGAGTCAAACACTCTATGAGATCGTGGATCCTTCTATGCGACCGCATAGAAGGAAACCAGATGACAGTTTTCAGCTGTTAAAAATAGGGAAAATGGACCCGGAACCTATCCGAAACACACTCGAGCCCTCAGTGATCAAAACCAAATATACACACAACCTCAAAAACATCCAACAAATATATTCAAGTAATCAAAACACCAAAATAACATCATAAGCATCGAATTAAACCTCAAAATCAATGAAATTTCTCAAAACTTCTTTAAACATTATATTTTGCATTTTAGGTCCGAGTCACGTCAAACTAAGTCCGTTTCATACCAAACTTCACAGATAAAACATATAAATTATATTAAACCTGTAACGGACTCCGGAACCTAGATACGAGCCCGATACCATAGGTTTCACATAATATTTTATTTTCAAAAACCTTTATATTTTTCAGAAAGAAATTTTCTTTAAAATATCATTTCTCGGACTCAGGACCTTGTAATTCTATTCCGGTCATACGCCCAAGTCCCATATTTTTCTACGGGCCCTCCGGGACCGTCAAATCATGGGTCCAGGTCCGTTTACCAAAAACATTGACCGAAGTCAACTTTATAAAAAAATTCTAATATAAAATTATCATTTTTATCAGTTTTTCACATAAAGGCTTCCCAAATACACGTCCGGAATGTGCACGCAAATCGAAGTAAGATAGAAGGAGGTTTTCACAACCTCAAAATATAGAATTAGCTAGAAAATTTCGGGATGACCTTTTGGGTCATCACAGTGTATCACATGATACTAAAGATTATACGCTTGATATATATATCAAAGAAACACATACTTAAACATTTCAGAAAAAAGTAATTAACCTAAAAAGAGAGGCACATATGATATTATAGCTGAATAATATACAACAAATCTGCACAGAGTATTGCTTCCCACAATGGGATATTTTCACTAATTTAGATTAGTCGAGCAATCATTGACCATTCACATAAAATATGCACTTTATTCTTAGATGTATAATGATTTACTCAATGCTTTTTAGTAATATTTATGTTATTCTATAGATAATGTACTTCTTGGCTCGACATACACGTGCCGAAAAACTAGTTATAACAAAGGCCAACAAGACACAAATTTGTGCAGTCTCGTGAACATAAAGCTTATCACCTTGTCCATATAAGTTTATATATATACCCCACTATCTTGTAGCATGGCATATATAGAGGCGATTTTAAAATTTGAATAATTTGTGTTTGAGATTTTAGGATAGCAGTTTCAGGTGCTAGTAATTGGATTCGAAATTTAAAATTCATATATATTTAATATATTTTTTAACACACAAATAGCACAAGCTAAAGCTATAGCAAGTAGAAGTTCTCAGTGATCTATTACTAAACATTGGGGGGGGGGGGGACTTTTTTGGCCCAACTTCATTTGGGCCAAAGATATTTTTGGGGCCAAATTGCTTTTTTGACAAAGTTCGACCAAATTTTTAAAAGGAAAAAAATATTTTTGGGTAGAAATAGAAGTAATTTTTAGAGAAGCAGAAAAAGTAGCTTCTCCTTAAAAGTACTTTTAGGAAACAATATACTTATAGTCACTTTTTAAAAGTTTGGTCAAACACTAATTGATGCTCAAAAGTAATTTTCAAACTAAGCAGTCAAACACATTCTACTTCTCGCTAAAAGTACTTTTTTGAAAAAACTACTTCTCAAAATAAGTTGATCTTAAAAGCTTGACCAATCAGGTTATAATAGCATGTTTGGCCGTGTGACGACCCAAAGGGGTAATCACCTATGTTATTACCCATCCCGTACTCCTGAGCCCTTGAAAACCTCCTTTGTATTTGCCTCGATTTGCATGCGCATTCCGGGTGCGTAGCCAGATAGCTTAAATATGAAATTCTATGAAAAATGCCAAGATTTGATATTTAAAATGAATATATTTGACTCCAGTCAACATTTCGGGTAAAAGGACCCAGACCCGTGATTTGACGGTCCCGGAGGGTCCGTAGGAAAATGTGAGACTTGGGCGTATGCCTTGAATCGAATTCCGAGGTCCCAACTCCGAGAAATGAATTTTTGAGTAAAATTGTTTCTAAAAATATTTAAGGAAATTGAAAATGAAATCTGATTAGAAAGTGATGGTATCGGGCCTGTATTTAGGTTCCGTCACTCGCTATAGGTCTTATATATGGTTTAGGTCCTTTGTGTAAAGTTTGGTTGAAATCGGGTTTCCTTTGAGGTGTTTCAGACTTAAAAAATTGAATACTTGATATTTTATAAAATTTGATAAGATTCATGGACTTTGAGGCTTAATTTGGTGTATATGATATTGTTTTGGCGGTTTGATCGCACGGGCAAGTTCGTAGGATGTTGTGTGAGTAATCTGGGAAATTTGGTGTCGTTCCGAGATGTATAGGTCAGTTCTGCACGTTGTTAGCAAAGTTAGAAAACTTAAAAAAATCCTAAGTTTGGTTCTTGAGGTTTGGGGTGTGAATTCGAGTTTTAGCGCTGTTTTGAGTGTTCCGATGGCTCGAGCGAGTCCGTGTTATAATTTGAGACTCGTTGGTATATTTTGTCAGGGCTCAGGTGGTCCCAGGGGCTACCCGGACCCCGCACGAGACTATAAACCAGCAAAACACCATTGGTGGTGCACAACAACTAGTGTGGCCGCAGGTACGGAGTCTTCGGGGCTCGGGTGGTCCCAGGGGCTACCCGGACCCCTCACGAGACCAAAAACCAGCAAAAAACACTGCTGGTGCACAACCACTAGTGTGACCGCAGGTACGGAGTCTTCATCGCAGGCGAGACTTCGCAGGTGTGGATTTTCTTTCGCAGGCGTGACTCCGCTAGTGCGGAGTATTCTTCGCAGGTGCGGGACCGCACCTGCGGTCCCAAAGTCGCTGGTGAGAAATCCCTTGAGGCAGTCTTATTTAAATGCCTAATTTCGGGTTTCTTCTTCATTTCTCAAACTCCCAACCTCCATTAGAGCTCCTCCAAGCTAGGGAAAGGGCTGCCCAGTTCAATTCATCCAGGTAAGTAAGTTTCTAGTACATTTACATGACTTTTAACATCAAATTCAAACAAATTCTCTTTCAATTATCCTAAAATGCATGGGAATTGCTAGAAAAATGTGGGGTTTTTGGAAAATAGTTAAACTTCATTTTTAGCCATGAATTCCTAAATAAATTATGATCCTCAGAATCCGGGTAATTGATTCCTTCAAGAATTTTCGAAATCCGAACGCGTGGGCCCGGGGTCGAAATTCCGAAAACCTTCAAGAATGCTTAAATTTTTGGATTTGTCATTAATTCTCCTTCTTTGAGCTTGAAATTGATTCAATTACATCGTGTTTGACTAGTTGTGAGCCGTCACGAGTAGTTTCGGAGTTTCAGGCGCATCCTTTGATCCGGTCCTTGGTTTGAGGAGTGATTTTATCGAGGTGCGTCTCCTTTCTAAGCTTGTTAGAAGGAAATGTCCCCATAGGTATTCTATGTGTTTCATGTATGGTTTTGGGGGCTACGTGCGTACCATGTGACGAGAGTCCATACGTAGCGACTACGCCTATTATGTCCGGGTAGTCTAGGACCACAACAAGCCTTGTATTCTGCTTTGAAATGATTTACCTGTTATATGTTCTTGCTTGAATATAGCACTGTTTCCCTGAGTATTTCATTTGATTTAATAATTGGAAAAGTTCAATTTGTGAAGTAGGCTTGATAATTGGTATACGCATGTTGTCTCTTTGCAATTTACATTCCGCGAGCGATATGTAAGTCTCCTTCATTCTTATGGGAACGGGCCGTACGCCATGACATATTATTAGTGCACTTTTAGTACGGGCCGGTCGACCCCCGACAGTTCACAAGGAATTAATTGAGAATGCACTCTTGGTTCGGGCCGGTAGATCCCCGACAGTGCATGGACGATGTTATACCACGATACTACATGATTTTCTAATAAACGCACTCTTGGTACGGGCCGGTCGATCCCCGGTAGTGCGTAGGCTTGATTATTGGTAAGCATGCACTCTTGGTACGGGACGGTCGATCCCCGGCAGTGCAGAGCTATTCTTGATATGGTTACACGGCGAGCATGCACTCTTGGTACGGGTCGATCGATCCTCGACAGTGCATAGCTATTCTTGATATGGTTACATGGCGAGCATGCACTCTTGGTACGGGCCGGTCGATCCCTGGCAGTGCATATCTATTCCCCCTTATGACTCCAGCCAATTGTCTTACACATATGCGAGTATGTCTGCTCGGTTCTGTTTCCTGACTTATGATTTGATGATGGTTTTGAGGAAGAATAAGAAGGGAGTTGCTATTGTTTTAGTGTTTATTTGGAAACTCTGTGCGTTCTTCTTATTTATTGTGCCCTGTTACATGCCTACTATTTTCCTTATATCCTGACATACATTATTATTGTTGGACCTTAGTGAGTATCGAGTCGACGTCTCGTCACTACTTCTTCGAGATTAGGCGGGATACTCACTAGGTACGTACTTATGTATGTACTCATGCTGCATTTTGTTTTCTTCTGTACTTGACTGTACAGGTCCGGAGGTTGGCTCGTCTGATTATCAGTCCGGTGCCAGATATTTACCGGGGTTGGTATACTTCACGGTGAGCTTCTCTTCCTGGTGATTTTCCTGGCAGCACCTTGGAGTTTCCTTTTGCTATTTTCCCCGTCTATTTCATCGAGATCTATGGGATTATAATATATTTATGTATTCTGATGTAGTTCTGATAGTTTCCCGCAACACTCGTGACACTAGTTCCTGGCACACACGTGCGTACATTTTGGGATTTTGGGATGCATTTTCATACATGTGCTTACCTTTTGGTTCACGTATCAGATGGCTTTAATTTTTATGTCACAGGCTATTATCATGTTAATACATTTTTAAAACTGGTAGAAAATGAAATAATCAATCACATGGGAAGGGTAACACTTAGTGTAATTTATGTTGGCTTGCCTAACCCCATTGTTGGGCGCCATCACGCCCCGTGTGGGAAATTGGGTCGTGACAACGTGGTATCAGAGCTCTAGGTTCACGTAAGTCTCACGAGTCCCGGGAAAACCCAAAAGAGTCTCGCGGATCGGTACAGAGACGTCTGTACTTATCTTCGAGGTGCTATAGGGCTGTTAGGAGTACTTACCTTCTTGATTCTTCATCGTGCGAGTTGATTTCCTTTGAGGCTTATGCCTATGTTCGTTCCTACTCAATCTTACGCGTCGCGAAGCGCTTGCTATGGGTCAGGAATTTGAGGAAATGGGAATGGTGCTACGAAAGTAATCTGAGATGCTTCCATGTGTAAATGGTCGGGTTGGAGTTGATAGAGTAGTCAGACTTGGTGTCTTCAAGTGAGGTGGGATATGCACCTGTGACGTGTAGTCATCATCATTGATCGGATGGAATATGTTAGGTTCGGCGGTCCTATGGTTTCTTCGGTTGCCTGGGGTCAGAGTATCAAGAAGTAGTGTTGAAGAATGCGGTTGGCAGGGATCGTGTTATCAAAGGAGAAAGGGCCTCAACAAGGTCTAGAGTGGTTCTAGGAGTGGCTTCGGGCTAAGTGGGAAATATCCCACCATGCAGTAGGGCTGTGGGGTTGTTTTGTCAAATGGTTAAGAATTGTCGGCATATAGGCAAGTGATTTCAGCTAAGGAAGGAGGGGTAAAATGGGAATTGTGCGTAGGATTTGAGGGATTTTTGCAAAGTTTGGTCTTGCCAGGTCAAGGTTAGGCTTTGGAAGATTCAAATTTTTCTTAAGGCATGGGCGAGTTATAGGGATAGTGACTCAGTCACGTGTTTCATCGAAAAAGGTTTTCCTGTGCTAGGAGGGCCTTGGAGTGATTGTATTCGGGTCCAGTCAGAGTGGGTTACTCTCAACAGCGGTCCCAATAAGTTCAAAAGTTAAAGAATGCGACGATTAGAGATTTCAGGCAGCAATATGGTCGAGAATTGAGGCTTTGCAGAATAATTTCCGAAAAAGGGGAGGATGGTTGGAACGTTCTATGATATGTTTCAGCAAGCATGGTAATATCAGAGGAGTGAGAGGAATAGACTTCATATGGAAGAAAAGGAGTATCAGAAGGGTATGAGACGGGTTGCGAGATTTGGGCAACGTAGTCTTATGAATCAAGGTCACTCGAGATGAGTGAGGGTTGAGTTTGGTATGAGTTGAAGGAAGTTACTATTATCTTTGAGGCAATTAGCGATGATTAAAAGAGGATGGGTTATTTAGCCATGGTTGAATGGCACCATTGCAGCAGTGATCGGTTCCCTTGATGTGATTTATTTAGGCATGTGGTTGGTGCCGGTGTGTGTGCGGGGGTTGTCGGCCGTTGTAATGGATATCAGGTGGGAGCATTTGAGTGCTACGGCCTGTCAGGTGTAGGTATAGACTACTACTTAAGGATTTGCATGATTGGGCAATAATAGGAATTCACTTGTGTGTTGAGATGGTACTCCTGAATTGAGTCAAGTAAAATTTTCTATATGATAAAATGCTCACCCCATTAGTGGTTCAGAAGTTGTGATGGAATTCTTGCGCTACCTCGTATTAGCATGTCAAGTGCTGGAAGCAGTATGTAACTGGGAGTTAGAATCGAGATTCAGGTCCGATGTTTATAAGGATGTCATGAGCTCGGAAGAGCAAGACAGAGTGATGCGAAAGTTCGGTATGAGCTGGTATTATCTTCACTGTCGCCTGAGATCGATATTCAGTGGAAGGGGCTTTATACCCTGGTCATGGGTTATTGATGTGCTTTGCAGCCTTAACATAGCCGACATCATGGATGCGAAAACTAGTTGCCTTGTGTGGGAGGTCGTGGAAGCATGACCGCGAAAGGACTGTATAAAGTGTGACATGTAGTCACTTGATGGCATTCAGATTTGGACTGAGTATGAAGAAGTGCGATATTTCTTAATTGAGAATTTATGCCTGGAGGGCGTTCGGTTCAATTTATTATGGATTACGGGGGTGTTAGTCTCGGTAATGATGGTTGTTCTCCTGTATCATGAGAGAAGGTGGGTTAATATGAACCTATTAGCTAGGTTTGGCACGAGCGAGGTGGCTTGATATTTGTGGATGGGTTTATATGTAATATGATTATGGGCTTCCTGTGAGCCAGGCATGTTCCTTTCAGTAGATCATCTCTTCATGGAACGATATTAGAATAACGGGTGTTGTTCAATCTTCGTCGAATTCATATGTTATTGTGATTGTGCCGTGCGAGTTGTGAAATGGCTTGATGATTTCTTTTGTGTTGAGGTCCCGCGTAGTTGGGATGTTATGCGAGCATGATAGCTATTGAAATCCAGAGTGTATTTATATATCGCAACTCAGTTTTGCTTGAGTTTGGTTGCATACGGCTTTATCAGTCTCCCCATGAGGGTATTATGCACTCAGCGTATTTGTGACAGATATTTGGTAATTTGTAATAGTGAGCAATTAGTTCTGTATATATTTCCTTATGTGAGTTCTATGTTAATTGGGATCGGGTGGCACACCGCCACATGTATGTTATTTGGGATCGGGTGGCATGCCGCCACGGGTATGTTATCTGGATCGGGTTGCGTGCCATAACAGTGTGATGATGAGAAGGATTAATATGTTTTTAGTTTCTTGTGTTTTATTTCCTATTTTCTGGTAAGAATTCATATTAGTTGAGTGAGCTGAATAGTTCCGTCCTGAGTCATTTCTTATTATCATGTTCGAGTTATGGCCTATTGGCGCGATGTGGTATCATGTGAGGCTGTTAGCCATGGTTGGGATAACTTGCTGCCTGAGCAGTTCATTCTGGGTGAGACGATATTATCGGAGCAGAGATCTGTACTAAGGTTATGTGAAGTACATATTACAGGACAAATACCATTATTCAGGTTCATAATGGAGTGATGATTCTAGTCGAGATGAGGTCTTCCTCCAAGGACTTGTTGGCTCTGCAGTTGAGTATGAATTTCTGCACATTTCCTCCGTTGCGATGGTATCGCCAACATTATAGCATGGGGTATGCATATTTGTTATGAGGTGCATTGGGAGCATCAAATTCGTAGAATTTTGGTTACTAAGGTTCAGGGAGCGTCCTTATGGTCGGATGATGAGTGGTGCGGTGCATGGTGCGGATTCAGCAAAGGTACGTGGTCATGATCTGGATATCATGTGGTAGTTAACACGGTGTGTATATGTTGGAACTAGGCTCTAGGCCTGGCCGAGAAAATTCAAGGTCGGAATGAATTCTGAGCTTATTATATGGATAAAGAAGAAGTCTCCAGATTTTATCAAGCTAATGTGCTCGACTGGGTTGTGGTAGCACGGGAAAGTGCTCAAGATGTTAAACAGTGATTTCAGGTAACTCCAGGGCAGGTTGTGTGTTCATGACATTAATGTCCTGAGGGAGAGGATTCCAGCAGAGGCACACATTTCTCGATATTCTATTCTCCCTGGTGCTACAAAGATGTATCGTGATTTGAAGCAACATTTCTGGTGGAGGCGAATGCAAAACGATATTGTGGAATATGTGGCGCGGTGTTTGAATTGTCAACAGGTTAAGTATGAGAATCAGAGGCTCGGTTGTTGGGTACAGATTTGGTTCAGGAGGCCTTGGACAAGGTCAGGATCATTCAGGATAGGCTTCGTACAGCTCAGTCCAGGCAAAAAAGTTATGCAGATCGCAAGGTTCGAGATGTGGCTTTCATGGTTGGTGAGCGA
This sequence comes from Nicotiana paniculata, assembly GCA_005239505.1. Taxonomy (NCBI): domain Eukaryota; kingdom Viridiplantae; phylum Streptophyta; class Magnoliopsida; order Solanales; family Solanaceae; genus Nicotiana; species Nicotiana paniculata. Next base: position 30,706 of record ML365398.1, read on the forward strand.
GTATTGCTCCGTGTGTCGCCTATGAAGGGCGTGATGAGATTTGGGAAGTAGTGCAAGCTTAGACTTAGATTCATTGGTCCGTATTAAATCCTTGGTCGAGTGGGAGAGGTGGCTTATAGACTTGCACTACCACCTAAATTATCAGTCATACATCTAGTCTTTCATGTGTCCATGCTTCAGAGGTATCACGGCGATCCAGCCCACGTGTTAGATTTCAGCACTGTCCAGTTGGGCAAGGACTTATCTTATGAGGAGGAGCCGGTAGTCATTCTAGACCGGTAGATTCGCCAGTTGAGATCCAAGAGTTTCCCTTCTGTTCATGTTCAGTGGAGGGGCCAGCCTCCTGAGGAATCGACCTGGGAGTCCGAGTTCGATATGCGGAGCCGTTACCCTCATTTATTTCCCGACTCAGGTATTTCTTTCTTCTGCCCGTTCCAGGACGAACGATTGTTTTAGAGGTGGAGAATGTGACGACCCAAAGGGGTCATCACCTATGTTATTACCCATCCCGTACTCCCAAGGCCTTGAAAACCTCCTTTGTATTTACCTCAATTTGTGTGCACAGTCCGGTGCATAGCCGGACAACTTAAATATGAAATTCTGTGAAAAATGCCAAGATTTGATATTTAAAATGAATAAATTTGACTTCGGTCAACATTTTAGGTAAACGGACCCGGACCCGTGATTTGACGATCCCGGAAGGTCCGTAGGAAAATATGGGACTTGGGCGTATGCCTAGAATCGAATTCCGAGGTATCAACCCCGAGAAATGAATTTTTGAGTAAAATTGTTTTCTGAAAATATTTAAGGAAATTGAAAATGAAATCTGATTAGAAATTGATGGTATCGAGCTCGTATTTTGGTTCTGGCGCCCGATACAGGTCTTATAAGTTTAGGTCCTTTCTGTAAATTTTGGTTGAAATCGGGTTTCGTTTGAGGTGTTTCAGACACAAAAAATAGAATACTTGATATTTTATGAAATTTGATAGGATTCATGGACTTTGAAGCTTAATTTTGGTGTATATGATGTTGTTTTGGCGATTGATCGCAGGGGCAAGTTCGTAGGATGTTGTCTGAGTAATTTGGGAAATTTGGTGTTGTTCCGAATGTATAGTTCAGTTCGGCACGTTGTTAGCGAAGTTAGAAAACATAAAAAATTCCTAAATTTGGTTCTTGAGGTTTGGGGGTGTGAATTCGAGTTTTACAGTTGTTTGAGTGTTCTGAAGGCCCGAGAGAGTCCTTGTTTTGATTTGGGACTCATTGGTATATTTTTTCAGGGGCTCGGGTGGGACCAGGGGCTTCCCAGACCCCGCACGCGGCCAAAAACCAGTAAAAAAGCACTGCTGGTGCACAACCACCGGTATGGCTGCAGGTTCGGAGTCTTCATCGCAGGTGCGACTCCGCAGGTGCGGAATTTCCTTCGTAGGCGCAACTCCGCTGGTGCAGAGTATTCTTCGCAGGTGCGGGACCGCACCTGCGGTCCCAAAGTCGCAGGCACGAAATCCCCGGAGGCAGCCTTATTTAAATGCCCAATTTCAGGTTTCTTCTTCATTTCTCAAACTCCTAACCTCCATTAGAGCTCCTCCAAGCTAGGGAAAGGGCTGCCCAATTCAATTCATCCAGGTAATTAATTTTCTAGTCCATTTTTATGACTTTTAACATCAAATTCAAACAAAATTCTCTTTCAATTATCCTAAAATGCATGGGAATTGCTAGAAAAATGTGGGGTTTTGGGAAAATAGTGAAATTTCATTTTTAGCCATGAATTCCTAAATAAATTATGTAATTATGATCCTCAGACTCCGGGTTATTGATTCCTTCAAAAAGTTTCGAAATCCGAACGCGTGGGCCCGTGGTCGAAATTCCGAAAACCTTCAAGAATGCTTAAATTTCAGGATTTCTCATTAATTATCCTTCTTTGAGCTTAGAATTGATTCAATTACATCTTGTTTGACTAGTTTTGAGCCGTCAGGAGTAGTTTCAGAGTTTCGGGCGCATCCTTTGATCCGGTCCTTGGTCCGAGGAGTGCTTTTATCGAGGCGAGTCTCCTTTATAACCTTGTTAGAGGAAATTCTCCCCATAGGTATTCTATGTGTTGCATGTATGGTTTTGGGGGCTACGTGCGTACCATGTGACGAGAGTCCGTACGTAGCGACTACGCCTATTATGTCCGGGTAGTCTAGGACCACATCATGCCTTGTATTCTGCTTTGAAATGATTTACTAGTTATATGTTCTCGCTTGAATATAGCATTGTTTCCCTGAGTATTTCATTCGATTAAATAATTGGAAAAGTTCAATTTGTGAAGTAGGCTTGATAATTGGTATACGCATTTTGTCACTTTGTAATTTACATTCCGCGAGCGATATGTAAGTTTCCTTCATTCTTATGGGAACGGGCCGTATGCTACCGCGGATTATTAGTGCACTCTGGGTACGGGCCGGTCAATCCCCGGTAGTGCACAGGGAATTAATTGAAAATGCACTCTTGATTCGGGCCGGTCGATCCCCGGCACTGCTTGGACGAAGTTATACCACGATACTACATGATTTCATAATAAACGCACTCTTGGTACGGGCTGGTCGATCCCCGGCAGTCCGTAGTCTTGATTATTGGTAAGCATGCACTCTTGGTACGGGCCAATCGATCCCCGACAGTGCATATCTATTCTTGATATGGTTACACAGCGAGCATGCACTCTTGGTACGGGCCGATCGATCACCGGCAGTGCATAGCTATTCTTGATACGGTTACACGACAAGCATTCACACTTTGTACGGGCCGGTCGATCCCTGGCAGTGCATAGATATTCTTGATATGGTTACACAGCGAGCATGCACTCTTGGTACCGGCCGGTCGATCCCCGACAGTGCATAGCTATTCTCGCTTATGACTCTAGCCAATTGTCTTACCCATATGCGCGTATGTCTTCTCGGTACTGTTTCCCGACTTATGATTTGATGATGGTTTTGAGGGAGAATAAAAAGGGAGTTGCTATTGTTTTAGTGTTTATTTGGAAACTCTGTGAGTAATTCTTATTTATTGTGCTCTGTTACATGCCTACTTTTTTCCTTATATCCTGTCTTACATTATTATTGTTGGACCTTAGTGAGTATCGAGTCGACCTCTCGTCACTACTTCTTCGAGATTAGGCGGGATACTCACTGGGTACGTACTTATGTATGTACTCATGCTCCACTTTCTTTTCTTCTGTGCTTGACTGTACAGGTCCAGAGGTTGGCACGTCTGATCATTAGTCCGGTTCTAGATATTGACCGGGGTTGGTTATACTTCACAGTGAGTTGCTCTTCCTGGCGATTTTCCTGGCAGCACCTTGGAGTTTCCTTTTGTTATTTTCCCCATCTATTTCATTCAGACTATGGGATTGTATATATTAATGTATTCTCATGTATTTATGATAGTTTCCCGCAACACTCGTGACACTAGTTCCTGGCACACACGTGCGTACATTTTTTGGATTTTGGGTTGTATTTTAATACATGTGCTTACCTTTTGGTTCACGTATAAGATGGCTTTAATTTTTATGTCATAGGCTATTATCATGTTAATAAAATTTTAAAACTGGTAGAAGATGGAATAATCAATCACATGGGAAGGGTAACACTTAGTGTAATTTATGTTGGCTTGCCTAACCCCGTTGTTGGGCGCCATCACGACCCGTGTGGGAAATTGGGTCGTGACAGGCCGAGCAGAAAAAATTATCTTATTTTGAGAAGTGTTTTTTTTTTTTTCAAAAGTACTTTTGAGTTCTCAAAAGTACTTTTTCTGAGCAGCAATTAGTGTTTCGCCAAGATTTTAAAAATTACTTTTAAGTATATTTTTCTCAGATGCATTTTTCAAAGACATGCTTTTGGAGAGAAGCTATTTTTTCTGCTTCTCCAAAATTGCTTCTATTTCTACCCAAAAATACTTTTTTTCTTCTAAAAGTTTGGTGAAACACTTCAACTTTGAAAAAGAAGCAATTGTTTTGAAGAAAAAAAAGTGCTTTTGGAATTGAAGAAGCTTGGCCAAACATGTTATAAGTTTAATAGTGATTTATTAAAAAATAGTCATGTTCTCTATCTAGCAGTCCAACATTTAAAAAAGTATGATTGTCACACCTCTTTTCTACCCTAAAATATTTATATATACACACACACACACACACATAGATATGGATTATTGTGGGTTTAAGAGTTTTTCTATAACGATCCGACATGCCATTTTGGGAATTTAAGCTCTGTTCGGTGGCGTGAGGTCTTGAACAGCTTCACATTGTGTATATCGACATGTGTGCATGGTTGGATCCATTTACCGGATGATCCGGAGTCGAATTGGAAGGAGGGTTTCAGTTTTGGAAGCTTAAGCGGTGAGATTTGATCGGCGGTTTGACTTTTGTGCAAACAACCTCGAAATGAGTTTTGGGTGATGTCAATAGCTCTGTATGGTGATTTTGGGTTGTGGAGCGCGTCCAGAATGTATTTTCGAGGTCTGTGGTAGATTTAGGCTTGAATTGGCGAAAGTAGATTTTCGGCAGATAGGTGAAATCTTGATATAGATCCCGGGATGGAATTATGGCAGTGGCTGTAGGTTCGTAGTATCAATTGTGACCTGTGTGTCAACTTTGAGTCCATTCAGGCTAGTTTTCACGTGTTTCGGCATTAGTTGTGGATTTTGGAAATTCCATAAGTTCTTAGTCTTGAATCCAAGCATAATTGGAGATTTTGATGTTATGGGATGTGTTTTGAAGGCTCGACTAAGTTTGGATGAGGTATTAGGACTGGTTAGTAACTTTGGTTGAGGTCCCGAGGGCTTGGGGATTTTTCGGATGCTCAACGAGATGATTTTGGGCTCAGAAACCAGCTGAAGCATTGCTGGTTCTGGTATTTTGCACCTGCGGATGGAGAGCCAAATGTGCGGACATGCAGGTGCAGTGGAGGGCGTCGCAGGTGCGGTTTTGGTCAAGGGCATCCAGGCTCGCAGGTGCGGACAGGGTTCCGGAGGTGCGGAGCCGCAGATGCGGCCCAATGATTGCAGGTGCGGCGCCAGTTCATTTAGTGAGTTTTCACACCTACGATGTATTTTTCGCAGGTGCGGTCCAATTAGCCGCAGGTGCAGACATCACTGGGCAGAGAGTTTATATTCGAGGGTTTGTTCAATTTCACTCCAATTTTGATTTTAAGCTCGGGAGAAGGCGATTCTTTGATGGATTTTCAGAGGAATCTTGTGGGTAACGATTTCTTACTCAAATTTGATTTTATTGCATTAATATATTGTGGTTTTCCTCATTTAATCAAGGAGTTTGAGAGTAAAAGTTTGAAAATGGGAGAAAAAGTTTCCCAATTGAAAATCCAAGATTTGAGAGAGATTTTGACGTCGGATTTTGATGATTCTTGTTCGAGTGTTCTCATAAATCAGCGTTATTCATAATTTGTAAATTTTACCCGACTCCGAGTCGTGGGTCCGGGGGGACTTTTTGGGCAGTTTTCCTAATTTCGCGTCTTAGCTTCGAATTTATTAGTTAAACTAGTTCCTTGTAGTATTATTCCCACGATGCTATAGATTTGATTAAATTTGGGCCATTTAAAGGCGGATACGCATGGCAAGAACTTGATTTCATGTTTGATTTAAGGGGCTGAGGTAAGTATCTTGCCTAACCTTGTGTGGGGAGATTACCCCTTAGGATTTGAGTCTTCTATGTTAATTGTAATCCGTGTACGCGAGGTGACGAGTGTGTACTCGAACTTATTTGTAGAAGGTTGACCTTTTAGGATTCTTAGGTCCTTATATTCACATTGTATGAAGTTGATCTTGATACGCTTGAGTCCTTATCTGCTAGTTTCACTTATGGATGCTTGATTAGAACTAATTGCTTTAGGATCCACCCTTACTGCCTAATTGACTCTGATTTGACTCAAACAAAGGTTTTACCTCTCTATCATCATGATATATTATTCATAAATTACCTATAATTAATTAAATTGTTGAATATCCCTCATAATTTGCTCAACCTCATAAGGGGTTTAGATAACTTATGTCTTAGTCGACTTGTCCTTACATGGAATTATTTTACTTGTGTTGTCTTCTTATTGTTGACTTGAATTTGTGGATTTGTTGCTTGTCTTTTTTTTCCCTGGTCAAGTTGTTCCCTTTTGCACTTACTATTATGCGTCGTGATTATTCCTTGGGAACGTTGTTCTACTGTTTCTTTGTGAATTGAAGTTCTTGTATTGATTTATTCGCCGTATATTGTGGCATTGTCCAGATTGCTTTGTATTTGATGTGGTGATGTGCGAGTTTTCTGTCGTGCTATAATTTTTGTCTTTGGTTGTTGCACTGCATATTTAAATTGGGACTACGGACGTATTCCGGGAGCTTTCCCCCCTGTACTGCATATTTATTTAGGACTAGGGACGTATTCCAGGAGCTTTCCTCCTGTACTGTATTGCATATTTAAATTGGGACTACAGACGTTTTCCGGGAGCTTTCCCCCGGTAGTGCATCACATATTTAAATTGGGACTACAGACGTATTTCTGAGCTTTCCCCCCTGTACTGCATATTTACTTTGGGACTACGGGCGTATTCAAGGAGATCCCCCAGCACTGCATATTTATTTTGGAAATACGGACGTATTCCCGGAGATTCCCCTGTACTGCATGACTAATTCTTAACTACGGGACAGGATCCCGGTAGATTTATTAAAGGAATTATGTTTGAAAGAAAATTATTTAGGAAGTCCAATTTGAAAAACAATTATCTTGAATAAAACTATGTTTGAATGACATTCCTTTGTAGAAAAAGACTATTTGAAAAATGTTTATGTTAAAAGAAAACTATGTTTAAAGGACACTTTCTTTGGAAAAGTATATTTGAAAATCTTTTATCTTGAAGAAAACTATGTCTGAAAGACAATTATTGAAAAGTAAAGTTTAAAGTCATTTACCTTGAAACAAACTATATTCGCAAGGTTATTATTTTCCAAAGGTATGTTTGCAAATCATTTATTTGAAGGAAATTATGTTTGAAAATCTTTTAATAGAAAGGTACTTTTGAAAAGCTTTTATGGAAAGGAATTACGTTTGAGAATTCTGTTTTCTAAAGTATATTTATGTATCTTTGGAGGAAGTATATTTCAAAGGGAAATTTCCCACTGAAATGATTATATTTTTAAAATCTTTTAATATAAACTTGCGGTTGAAAAGTTTCACTCGAGGATTTGACCAATTTATTGGGTTTTATTGGCTAAGGCCTGATGTGGACAAACTAATGTAGTGCTGAGTTACTAGTCTTCTTATTGTGTTGTGGTTTTCAGTTCTGGCTTGTACTTCCGACTATCCTTCCTGTGTATTATTAAGATGTTCCGTTGTTGTTTGCTGTATTTCTTCTGCATTGTAGGTGTTCTGTTATTTATCATATTGTGCAGTCATTAGATAGATGTCCTATTCTTTAATTTCTATATTTATGTCTGTGTAACTTATTAGACCAGTGGTGTCTTGACTAGTCTTTGTCACTACTTTACTAAGGTTAGTCTTGATACTTACTGGGCACCACTGTGGAAATCTCATACTACACTTCTGCGCATTCTTTTGTGCAGATCCAGGTATTGATTGTTAATAGCTGCGTGAATCATTGCCGAGGAGACTCAAGGTAAACCTGCTACTGCGTTCGCAGGCTTCGGAGTCACCTTCCTTATTTTATTCAATTGTTCTTACTTATTTCTAAACAATTACATTTAGAAGTTGTAGGAAATTTCGTAGAGCTTATGACTTGTATTACAAGTTTTTGGGAAATTGTAAATTCTGTCAAGATTTCTATATTGAGACCGTTTGATTTCCTTTATTATTGTTGTTATTCAGTAAATGTCAGGCTTACCTAGTCCCTAAGACTAGGTGCCATCACGGTACCCAATAGAGGGAAATTTGGGCCGTGACAAGTTGATATCAGAGCTCTAGGTTCATAGGTGCTACGAGTCATAAGCGAGTTTGGTAGAGTCTTGCAGATCGGTACGGAGACGTTTGTACTTATCTTCGAGAGGCTACAAAACTATTAGGAAAATTTCACTTCCTTCATTCCTATCGTGCGAGGTCATTGATCTTGAAGTTTGAAATTATCGTTCGATTCTCCCACCAATGGTGGGGACACGAGATGTGGTTCCTGAGGATGTTACCCCGAAGCAAATGTCGCAAGGGTCAGAGACAGAGGCCGACGAGGAGCACGTGCCACAGTTAAGATACCTACCAGAGAAGCCGTTGAGGAGCCGCCAGTAGTTCTAGTTGGGGGACAGGTACTGGAGGTGCCTGTTGCTATGCCGGACTTCAGGAGACCTAGGCGTAGTTTTTGAGTATAATTGGTACATTGACTCATGAGGGATCAATTCTAGTGCACCGGCTACTCCACAGATCAGGAGAAGTTCGGACTCCCACCGTTTAAATTCCAGAGCAGCGAGATCATGTTAGTCGGGTTCCAGTTGTCATGGCAGCACAATATGTGGTTTTTGTTCAGCCCGTGGTTAGTGCAGAAGCATCGGAAGGAGAACAACTTAGACTTGAGAGGTACAAGGAATACGACCCTCCTACTTTTAGTGGCTTTGTGACAGGTGATGCCCAAGATTTCTTGGAGGAGTGCACTGCATTCTTCGTACTATGGGTATTTTGGAGATGAGCGAGGTTGCTTTTGTCACGTCTCAGTTCAGAGGAGTGGTTTGTCAGCAGTGGCGGTCATATGAGTTGGGGAGCCCATTTGAGTCAACTTCACGTGCATGGATTCAAGTTTCAGAGATGTTTTTGAGGAAGTTTGCACCCCAGTCCCTCCGAGATGCATGGCGTTCAAATTTTGAGCAGCTGCGTCAAGGCACTATGTTAGTGTTGGAGCACTATGCCGAATTCAGTGAGTTGGCCAGATATGCACCTCACTTGGTTGTTTCAGATAGGGGGCAAGTTCATAGATTCATTGAGGGGCTCAGGCATGATATCCAGTTCAATATGACCCGAGAGTTGGAGTTAGATGTCTCGTTTCAGCAGGTGGTAGGGGTCTCTTTCCAGTTAGAGGGCATGTGGGACTAAAAGCGAGAGGACAGACACGAGAGTTTAGGAAGGCGAGGAGGCCTCGAAGATCGGAGAAATCTATTGGTCCTTATTATGGAGGCAAGGTACGCCCCGATAGAGGTTTGTGGGTGAGCCAGTTCAGTTTGCATTACCAACGTCGCATGGGGTTTCAGGTACTCAAGGGTTTCAGAGTACTCGCATTATTCAGTTTCCACAGCCACGTCAGCAGAGAGGTTGTTTTGAGTGTGGAGATGTCGGCCATAGGGTGAGAGATTGTTCCAGGATTTAGACAGATGTGTTACCGCAGGGAATTCAGGTGAGTAGAGGGCGCCCAAGAGGGGAGGCCCGGCCCAGCCCGTTGATGTTTTTCATATAGTGGGCTGGAGGTCGTTGGGTCAGATGTTACCGTACATGAATGTTTTGATCTGTTGGAGAGGTGCATCATTTGTATTTCACTATAGTTCTGCTAGTCGGGACGAGTTTCCCTTATTTGTTACTTTATTTATGAGTGAGTTTCATGATTTACACTCTATCTTCGTGTTTGCTCCTGTTGTGAGATTCTATGAGTAACAATCGGTGTCTATAAATGTTTTATTCATCATTGATAGTGGTGTGACTAGAAGTGAGTCCTTGTTGTTCATCATGGTAAGCTTTATGTGATTTTTCCTAAGTATTTTGGTTACGGGCTGTGAATTGATACTCCATCGAGATGTGAGTTAAGTGAGAGTTATGATTTTATTAGCAGAGACGAGTCAGTGGGAGATTTCAATTGGTATGATATATATTCGGTATGTGATTTAGAGTTGAGGGAGAGACCCTCGTGATCTTTTGTGATTCAAAATTTTTAGACCAGGTTGAGTACCGCAGGAGGAATTTTATCAGGATGGGATCCTTATGATTTTCTTACATGTTTTCATTCCGTCCTTGTTATATCGGTTGTGGGTAGTACTGATAGAGAGTAGTGCATCTCGGGCTTGTTTCTCTTTTCATGTTCAGTCATTTTCGTTATGTGCTTCTTGAGTTTTAGCATGCGGGATGTGTGCTCGGTGGGGTTAGTTGCGGCTTGGTGATTTGGATGTCTAATAATGAGGTCTTCATGTTTATTGAATCCTTATCAGTATTATGGGACTTGGAAAAAGAGTTTTTTTAGATATGAGGCTAATCGCCAGTGCTGGATTGATTTCAGGCAGCTATGTGATCAGAAGTTTCATTATAGGCCTATGTTGGATGTGCTATACTGTGTGGTCATGCCTTATGAGTGTAGTCATGAGTTGATGCAGCTGGTTAAGGCGAATGCTAGATATGGAGTTAGTATCGGGTCTTTTGGAAATGAGTAGAACGTGAAAAATCGAGGTGTCAGGCTTATCAGTGGTGATAGGAAGGATAAATTGCAGATGTGATGGTGTCATCAGGCTTATGGAGATTGGGGTGATGTGGGATCACCCGCGAGTGTATTTTGGAAGTGTGCATTCAGTGATTTGAAGACTTCGAGGCGAATCTTGGCACATTCGAGGATGAACGTTGTTTTAAGAGGGGGAGAATGTAACTACCCGATGGTCATTTTGGGAATTTAAGCTCTGTTCAGTGGTGTGAGGTCTTGAATTGCTTCACACTGTGTATATCGACCTGTGTGCATTGTTGGATTCATTTACCGAATGATCCGGAGTCGAATTGAAAGGAGGGTTTCAGTTTTGGAAGCTTAAGCGGTGAGATTTGACCGGAGGTTTGACTTTTGTGCAAACGACCTCAAAATGAGTTTTGGGTGATGTCAACAGCTTTGTATGGTTATTTTGAGTTGAGGAGCGCACCCGAAATATGTTTTCGAGGTCTGTGGTAGATTTAGGCTTGAATTGACGAAAGTTAGATTTTCGGCAATTTCGGCCGATAGGTGAAATCTTGATATAGAGCCCGGAATGAAATTCTGGAAGTGGATATAGGTTCGTAGTGTCATTTGTGACCTGTGTGTCACATTTGAGGCCATTCGGGCTAGTTTTGACGTGTTTCAGCATCAGTTGTGGATTTTTGGAAATTTCATAAGTTCTTAGGCTTGAATCCATGCTTAATTGGCGATTTTGATGTTAAGTGATGTGTTTTAAATGCTTGACTAAGTTTGGATAAGGTATTAGGACTAGTTGGTAACTTTGGTTGAGGTCCCGAGGGCCTCGGGGATGTTTCATATGCTCAACGGGATGATTTTAGGCTTAGAAACCACCTGAAGCATTGTTGGTTCTGGTGTTCAGCACTTGCGGATGTGGAGCCGCCGGTGCGGTGGAGGGCGTTGCAGGTGCGGTTTTGGTCAAGGTCATCCAGGCTCGCAGGTGCGGACAGGGTTCTGCAGGTGCGGAGTCGCAGATGCGGCCCAGTGATCGCAGGTGCGGCGCCAGTTCATTTAGTGAGTTTTTGCACCTACGATGTATTTTTCACAGGTGCAGTCCAATTAGCCGCAGGTGCAGTCATCACTAGGCAGAGAGTTTATATTCGAGGGTTTGTTCATTTTCACTCCAATTTTGATTTTGAGCTCGGAAGAAGGCGATTCTTTGATGGATTTTCAAAGGAATCTTGTGGGTAACGATTTCTTACTCAAATTTGATTTTATTGCATTAATATATTGTGGTTTTCCTCATTTAATCAAGGAGTTTGAGAGTAAAAGTTTGAAAATGGGAGAAAAAGTTCCCCAATTGAAAATCCAAGATTTGAGAGTGATTTTGACGTCGGATTTTGATGATTCTTGTTCGAGTGTTCTCATAAATGAGCAGTATTCATAATTTGTAAATTTTACCCGATTCCGAGTCGTTGGTCCGGGGGAACTTGTTGGGCAGTCTTCCTAATTTCGCGTCTTAGCTTCGAATTTATTAGTTAAACTAGTTGCTTGTAGTATTACTCACACGATGCTATTGATTTGATTAGATTTGGGCCATTTGGAGTCGGATACGCGTGGCAAGAACTTGATTTCATGTTTGAATTAAGAGGCTGAGGTAAGTATCTTGCCTAACCTTGTGTGGGGGGATTACCCCTTAGGATTTGAGTCTTCTATGTTAATTGTAATCCGTGTACGCAAGGTGACGAGTGTGTACTCGGACTTTTTTGTATAAGGTTGACCTTTTAGGATTCTTAGGTCCTTATATTCACATTGTATGAAGTTGATCTTGATACGCTTGAGTCCTTATCTGCTAGTTTCACCTATGCATGCTTGATTAGAACTAATTGTTTAAAGATCCACCCTTACTGCCTACTTGACTCTGATTTGACTCAACCAAAGGTTTTACCTATCTATCATCATGTTATATTTCTTATAAACTACCTATACTTAATTAAATTGTTGAATATCCCTCATAATTTTCTCAACTTCATAAGGGGTTTAGATAACGTATATCTTAGTCGACTTGTCCTTACATGGAATTATTTGACTTGTGTTGTCTTCTTATTGTTGACTTGAATTTGTGGATTTGTTGCTTGTCTTGTTTTTCCCTGGTCAAGTTGTTACCTTTTGCACTTAGTATTCTGTGCCATAGTTATTCCTTGTGAACGATGTTCAACTGTTTCTCTGTGAATTGAAGTCTTGTATTGATTTATTCGTCACATCTTGTGCCATTGTCCTGATTGCTTTGTATTTGATGTGGTGATGTACGAGTTCTCTGCCATGCTATAATTGTTGTCTTTGGTTGTTGCACTGCATATTTAAATTGGGACTACAGACGTATTCCGGGAGCTTTCCCCATGTACTGCATCGCATAGTTAAATTGGGACACAGACGTATTCTGGGAGCTTTCCCCCCTGTACTGCATATTTACTTTGGGACTGCGGACGTATTCCGGGAGATCCCCAGCACTGCATATTTATTTTGGGACTACAGACGTATTCCGGGAGATTTCCCTATAGTGCATGACTAATTCTGAACTAGGGGACATGATCCCGATAGATTTTATCAAAGAAATTATGTTTGAAAGAAAATTATTTGGTTTTGAAAAACAATTATCTTGAATAAAACTATGTTTGAATGACATTCCTTTGAAAAAAAAAAGAATATTTGAAAAATGTTTATATTAAAGAAAACTATGTTTGAAGGTCACTTTCTTTGGGAAAGTATATTTGAAAAGTTTTTATCTTGAAGAAAACTATGTCTAAAAGACAATTATTGAAAAGTAAAGTTTAAAGGCATTTACCTTGAAGGAAACTATGTTCGCAAGGTTATTATTTTCCAAAGGTATGTTTGCAAAATATTTATTTGAAGGAAACTATGTTTGAAAAATATTTACTAGAAAGGTACATTTGAAAAGCTTTTATGGAAAGGAATTACGTTTGAGTATTCCGTTTTGTAAATTATATTTATGTATCTTTGGAGGAAGTATATTTCTAAGGGAATTTTCCCACTGAAATGATTATATTTTTAAAAGTTTTCAATATAAACTTGCGGTTAAAAAGTTTCACTCGAGGATTTCACTAATTTATTGGGTTTTATTGGCTAAGGTCTGATGTGGACAAACTAATGCAGTGCTGAGTTACTGGTCTTCTTTTTGTGTTGTGATTTCCGGTTCTATCTTGTACTTTTGACTATCCTTCCTGTGTTTTATTATGTTGTTCCGTTGTTGTTTACTATATTTCTTCCGCATTGTAGGTGTTCTGTTGTTTATCATATTGCGCAGTCATTAGATAAATGTCCTATTATGTCATTTTTATATTTATGTCTGTGTAACTTATTAGACCAGTGGTGTCTGGTAGTCCTCGTCACTACTTCACCGAGGTTAGTCTTGATACTTACTGGGCACCACTGTGATTTGCTCTTACTACAGTTCTGTGCGTTTTTTTGTGTAGATCCAGGTATTAATTGTTAATAGCTGCGCGGATCATTGCCGAGGAGACTCAAGGAAAACTTGCTGCTGCGTTCGCAGGCTTTGGAGTCACCTTCCTTCTTTTATTCAACTGTTCTTACTTATTTCTAAACGGTTGTATTTAAAAATTGTAGGAAATTTAGTAAAGCTTATGACTTGTATTACCGATTTTTGTAAAATTGTAAATTCTGTCAAGATTTCTATATCGAGACCGTTAGATTTCCTTTAAGACTAGGTGCCACCAAGGTACCGAACGGAGAAAATTTTGGGTCGTGACATTTCTAGTTAAAGTGACAAATCTGAAATAGGGATTATTTTATTGTTCAGAGTCCTCACTTAAAATTAATTTTTCGGTGTTCCAAGTCACCTTTTATTGAATCCCTAGTCAAAGGAAGGTTTGCCTCTATTATTATTGGTCTTTTAATAAAGTTCGGGTAATTAATTTTGTTGATCGGGGAGAAGGTGTAAGGCTTTTTTCGACTTCCCTGGTTCTAGCACGGTTGCTTTATTGATTTTATTTGTCTTATATCATTTTTGGATAAATTGTGTTTTATTGATTTTTATATTTTACCTATGTCCGTTTTTATTTCTTGGTTATTTAGAACTATTAAAGGAAGTTTAGAATAATAAGATGTCGGAACCACACTACGCAAGCGAATGTATGATCGAAACAAAATTTATTAATTTTTGTCATAACAACGCTATGCAGGCGGATCCGCAGTCATGACAAAGGATTATTAGCATGTTATTACTTTTGGAAAAATTACTACATTTTGAAAAAATTAATTTTGGAACTTATTAAATGTCATCTATCGCGCTATACAAATAAATTCGCGATTATAACAACGGATGAATTAAATTAAAAATTAATGAAAACTAGTAGATATGGTATGAGATTATTGAATCTTAAAATCACGCTACACAAGTCAGTCCGTGAATGAAAAAATTAACGCGCGCCTACTAGTTGCCTAGCGTCTAAATTGATTTATTAAAAAGGTAACCAAGTTACTAAATTACTTATTATTATTAAGGGGAATAAGACATTTGATGAACTTATTTAACTAAGTTAATATGCAACAACTGGCCAGCCTATAGACTGTGTATTGTTTGTACATGAAAGAATTAAATTCTTTTAACCCATTTATTCACGAAGAAATGGCGTGGGGTAGCCACAATTTAAGGTGGTATTTATTTTTTATCCAACATTTTTAATGCTGAACAAAAGTAGCTACTAGTCTATTAAAATTAATATGAATAGACAGTGTTACCCTTTCCTGTAAAAATTGCGCGGGGCATCCTATGCTGAAGTATGCTGAAGTTCCCCAGTTACAAAGACAAAACTTCAGCTCTATAGCTGAAGTTCCCCAGTGTAACTTGGGGAACTTCAGTCCCGTATGCTGAAGTTTTTGTCTTTATAACTGGGGAACTTCAGCCCCGTATGCTGAAGTTCCCCAGTTACAAAGACAAAAAATTCAGCTCTAGAGTTGAAGTTCCCCATTTACGAAATTCAACTCTCCCAAGTTATAAAGACAACAACTTTAGCATACAGGCTGAAATTGCCCAGTTACAAAGACAAAACTTCAGCTCTAGAGAACTTTAGCTCTAGAGCTGAAGTTTTGTCTTAGTAAACTGGGGAACTTCAGCCCGTATGCTGAAGTTTTTGTCTTTATAACTGGGGAACTTCAGCCCGTATGCTGAAGTTCCCCAGTTACAAAGACAAAACTTCAGCTACAAAGCTGAAGGTCCCTAGAAACATTAAAGAACTAAAATTTTGGCAACATAAAAAAGTACATTAAACGTTCAAGACTAAGTTTTCTTTTATTTATGATATAATAGAAAAGAAATTAACAAAAGGGTAAGAGTGAAACCTGTAAGGCAAATATTTTCAATACACATGAAGTCGAGCAAGTGCAAGTATCAATAGCGGTAGAAATATTAGGTGGCAGAATAGTGTTTACAATGGCCAAGGCGATTTTGAATCAACCGAAACTCAGTAAACCATCAGTAACAACAACAAAAACCAGCCCAAGAAAATTATAAATAAACCAAAGAAAACAACAGATTTTGAAGGAACTAAACTCAGAAAATAAACTCCAACATCTTTAGTGTTTCTGGAATATTTTCTCTCGAAAATCTTGCTTATAACTCTCAAGTTTCAGCTGCTCATCTAATACTTAAGTTGTCTTTTTCTCTCTTAAGTTGTATTTTTTTAGAGTGGAAAGGATGTGTTTAAGTATGTTAGAGTGTGTATGTTAAAATATGGAATGAGGAGACCAAAATCTGTCAAAAAGGACTAATTTTTGGGTGCCAAAAAAGTCTTTTCTTCACCAAAAATCTGACACAAAGCAAAGTAGTTGTACTTCAAACATGCTTAAAATAGTAAATCAAACTAACATGTACCTATTTTATGATTTACATATCTAACTTTCAGCTTTACACCAAATCAGTACCACTTTATTTGATCCAAACCAAAAACAAGAAGCAAGTAACTAGAACTCAATTAAATACCGCAAACATGTAACTAAACCTTAAACTACACTATTGATCAATCAAGAGAAATCAGATCCTAACAAAATTAAGGCCAAGCTAAATACTTATTAAATAGTAAAGCATTTAGAAAATTAACTAATTAAAGACCAGATCAGAAATACTAAATATGAATTAGTCGGAACTTAAACCAAACAAACTACAATCAAACACAAAGGGAAAACTGAAATAAAATTGCTAGAGGTCTTCAATCTGGTTTAGACAACTAGTTGTACTATCCGAAAATGACTTAAACAAACAAATAACTTAACGGACAAATAGTTATACCGAAATGCTGAAATTTTAGTTAATTAGCAGGACGAGCTAAACATGAACTAACAGAAACTAAAATAGAAGCTATGATTTACAAACTTGAATCTAAAACTAACTTCAAATACTACTAGAAGAAGTTATGGGATAGGAATCCGATTGAAACAAAGAACTAAAATAATAAACAACATAATAATTCAAAATCAACAAACAATGATTAATTTCACTAATTAAGGAAAAAAATAGCTTAAACTAAAAAACAAAAACAATCTCACAATTAGTCAACAAAGAAAAATATAAAATCGATGAACAAGGGATTAGGATTTTACCTAAACGCTCGAACTTCAAACCATTAGTACAACACAACTAGACAACGAATCGATCTCCGCCTCTTTTTCTCGATGACAAACGCTGAAAAATACAAACTTTGGCAAAACAAAGTTGATTCCAACACTGCGTCAAAGAGAAAGAGAGGCTACAAGGTCGTGTTCATGCTGGAACAAAGGCTCAGTAGCGAAAGTAGGGTGGGTGGCTGGAATTCGGTCGAATTTCGGTGGGGTTTGAAGGTTTTGGGGCATGGAATGGAGAAGAGGAGAGTGACAGGAGGCTGGTGGTGTAAAAGTTTTGGAGTTTGGGGTGGTGAGAGGCGGCTAGCATTTCGGTTAGGCTTAGATTTACGGATATTGATGGTTTATGGGGGATTTGGGGTTCAAATTGGTGTAGATGATGAAAAGGAGAAGAGAATGGTGTAAAAATGGGGTGGTTCGGTGGTGCTCCATCGACGATGGCAATTTCCGGCCAACAGAGATTGGCGGCGGGCAGCTGGTCTTGAAGAAGAGAGGAAAGAGTGAGAAGAGAGAGGAAGAAGAAAGAGATAAGGGTGAAAATGAGGGCAATTTTCGGACAGCTTAAATAACATAAGTGAAGATTAAATTAGGATCGTTGGATCAAAGGACTATGGATGGATGAGATTTAATCCCTAATTTATTAAAACAAATGATGTAGTTTCACCCTGAAACTACGTTGTTTTTCTTGCATCCATGGCCAACCTCATCCGGATTGGGTCAGTGCCATTGGGCCACTGATTTGGTACGATTTTTGTCCCATTTCGATTAAAACAATGCAACTATCCTAAACTCTTATTACCTTATTAATTAAATTATAAATAAAACTCTTAAAACATACACATACACACATAATAAACATAAAGTAACAAAAGAAAAGAAAAGAGCCAAAAGTAGGCATTTAAAGCTTCCCCTCTTTGCTCGAGAACATGAAGAGTTTTCGTGCAAATATAGTAAATTCCATGACTAATTTTTCTCACATATGACTCTAATAAAAGCATTTTCTTCAAAAAGGTGACCGACCTTATTTTCGAGGTTGCCTACATATCCTTGGCTATAAAGGAATTAGATAAGTGTAGTTCTGAAATAATTTGGTATTTGGGACTACCGAACACTAGATTTAAGACTACTGCTACTGTTGTTGTTGTTACTGTTACTTGATGCTTACATTAAAAGGAAAAGAGAAGATAAATAAATGTGCCTGCAAGCTAAGAGTTACAAAATTTCTATCTATGTGTCTTGTGGAGTCAAATCTCGATTCTTGATGGGCTCGCTTGTATTGACCTATGATTGGATCTCGATGCTCTTTGAAGAAAAGATTATGGCTCATTATCTACTGCTTGCTTTCTGGATCCGAATTTGAGAAAATGAAACTTGAGAAGTTGGGTTGCTGATACATTATCAAAGCTAACTCTTATGATCGAAAGATTTCTTTCTTTTGATGATAACTGAAGCTGCAAGCTTTAATCATCACAACTTGTGCTCTACGGCGGGGCCTACAAATCCATCAAAGACAAACAAAACGAAGAAATTTTCCGCCCCAGTTTGGTACTGAGAAAATTTTGCGAGTTATTGGGTAAAGCTGCATATCAGCTTATTTTATTTTAAAGATGCAAAAATGATACTAAAGACTCCGAATCGAACGCGCTTCTGTTAGAAGTAGAACTAATAAAACTTAGATTATGAGGTGTATCTCCCATGGGTAGTATTGGAATGACTATAAATTTAAGGACTCGAACTAGGAATTGCGTCTCATACGATTAATATTTCACATTAGGAGAATCAACAAGGCTGACTCATCCTAGGAAGTACGTCTCATACGAGTGAGGTTGAAGGACTTTGACTAGAAAATGCGTCTCCTAAGATTAATGGTTCAGATTGGGAAGTTCATCTCCTATTGGAATGACTTAAACTAGGAAATGCATCTCCTACGAGTGAGGTTGAAGGGCTTGGACTAGAAAGTGCGTCTCGTAGGATTGATGGTTTAGATTAGAAAGTGCATCTCCTAGTGAAATGACTCAAACTAGGAATTGCGTCTCCTATTAATAAGCTTGAAAGACTTGAACTACAAAGTGCATCTCCTAGGATCAATGGTTCAGATAAGGGAGTGTGTCTCCTATTGGAATGACTCAAACTAGGAAGTGTGTCTCCTATGACTGAGGTTGAAAGGTAGAGACTAGGAAGTGCATCTCCTAGGATTAACAGTTCAGATTAAGAAGTGTGTATCCTATTGGAATGACTCAAACTAGGAATTGGGTCTCCTACGAGTGAGGTTCAAGGGCTTGAACTAGGGAGTGCATCTCCAAGGATTGATGGTTTAGATTAGGGAGTGTGTCTCCTATTGAAAAAACTCAAACTAGAAAGTGTGTCTCCTATGAATAAGGTTGAAGGATTTGAACTAGGAATTTCATCTCCTAGGATCAATGGTTCAGATAAAGAAATGTGTTTCCTATTTGATTAACTCAAACTAGGAAGTGCGTCTCCTGCGAGTGAGGTCGAAGGGCTTGGACTAGGAAGTGAGTCTCCTAGGATTGATGGTTCAGATTAGTAAGTGCATCTCCTATTTAAATGACTCAAACTAGGAACATTGTCTCCTACGACCGAGGTTGAAGGGCTTGGACTAGGAAGTGCATCTCCTAGGATTGATGGTTCATATTAGGAAGTGCGGCTCCTATTGCAATAACTCAAACTAGGAAGTGCATCTCCTACGAGTGACGTTGGAAGACTTGGTCTAGGAAGTGCGTCTCCTAGTATTAATAGTTCGGATTAGGAAGCGCGTATCTTATAAGTGAGGTTGAAGGGCTTGTACTACGAAGTGCATCTCCTACGATTAATGGTTCAGATTAGGAAGTGTGTATCCTATTGGAATGACTCAAACTAGGAAGTGCGTCTCCTATTAATGAGGTTGAAGGGCTTGGACTACGAAGTGCATCTCCTAGGATTGATGGTTTAAATTAGGAAGTGCATCTCCTAGGATTGATGGTTCATATTAGGAAGTGCATCTCCTAATGGAATGACTCAAACTAGGAAGTGTATCTCCGGTAAATGAGGGTGAAAGACTTGGGGTAGGAAGTGCATCTCTTAGTATTTATAGTTCAGATTAGGAAGTGTGTATCCTATTGGGATGGCTCAAACTAGGAAGTGTATCTCCTACGAATGAGGTTGAGGGACTTAGACTAGGAAGTGCGTCTCCAAGGATTAATTGTTTAGATTAAGAAGTGTGTCTCCTATTGTAATGACTCAAACTAGAAAGTGTGTCTCCTACGAGTGAGGTGGAAGGACTTGGAGAAACTATCACCAGGGGTTAGTGCCCTGTATTGCTGAGATGGAATGTAACTAGGGGTTGGCACCTTGTATCACTGAGATGGAATATAGCTAGGGGTTGGCGCCCTATATCGCTAAGAAAGAGTATAACCAGGGGTTAGTGCCCTGTATCATTGGGAGAAGGTAACCAGGGTATAGGATACCTTATATTAAAATGGAACCTCACTAAGGATTGATGTACCTATATTGTAAAATACAACTAGGGCTTGGTGTACCCTATACTAAACATACGACTAGGGAGTGGTGTGCCGTATGTCAAAATGGAACCTCAACTATGGGTTGGTGTACCTTATGCTAGAAAATGCAGTAACTGATGATTTATTATGGGCATACCTAGAAAGAAAAGGCATATACTTTGAAGAACTTACCTTTAGTGACATTCGTACTTCATTTCTACGCTACTTTGTTTCGTACTTCAAACAAAGAAAGATTTGTGAGTTTAATATGGTCGGTTTATGGTCTTGAATGGGCTGAGTAGTCTAAACTTGTGATCACCCTGATTTTAGAGAACTGATTTTTCAGTATGGTATCATACTTGGAGGCTCTGTACCGTGTTGTCAAAACATTGGTTATCTAATGTTGCACCTGACTGTTTCGTAACCCAATGTTCATGGTGTCATTAACCCTTGTCTAAAAAGAAAAGAATTGTTTTCGGAGGCTTTTTCTCTCTGGATTAAACTTGGTTGTCTCATACCCACCACTAGATTTTAAATCTGTACAACTTTCATCTTTTACCCCTGAAGCAAGTTTTCCTCATGTGACTCTTTCTGATTTCTTTGAAATGCTTTGTTAGGCTTTTCAGGCATGTTTATTAAAAAAAGATCACATGTAAATTTGTATCTTCGCGCCCCTCTGTGTATTCCCCATATCTTTTGTTTTGTATTTCTCATGTAACGACCCGATCGGTTGTTTTGAGTTCTAACACGCTGTTCAGTGGCCTGAGGCCTTGAGTAGCTTCAATTCAGGTATTATGACTTTACGTGTGGACGGAATTGAATTTGTGGAAGTTTGGAGTTTATTTGGAAAGTAAATTCTAGTTTTGGAAGCATTGAGTTGGAAGAATTAACTAGGGTTTGATTTAAATTTTGAGTAAATGACCTCAGAATTAGAATTTGAAGGTTCCGATAGGTCCATATAATGATTTCGGATTTGTGCATATGGTCAGGTTGGGAATCGGGTGGATTTGGAGCATTTCAGCGTCTATTAAGGAAGTCGCATTTTGGATGAATTTCATATGTTTGGGTTGAAGTGTATTTTGATGTTATCAATATCCATTTGGGATTCTCAGCCTAAAAATCGATCTGTATGGTTATTTTGGTCTTAGGAGCACGTCTGGACGTTGATTTGGAAGTTCATAGGTTGTTTCAGCGTTAATTAGCGAAGTTGGGAAGTTGGGAGATTTTGGAAAGTTTGACCGAGAGTGTACTTTTTATATCAGGGTCGGATCTCAATTTCAGAAGTTAGAATATGTCAGTAATGTCAATTAAGACCAATGTGCAAAATTTAAAGTCATTCTTGATTGATTTGGCACGTTTTGGCACAAGATTTAGAACTTGGGAATTTGAAAATTTATAAGTTTGATTCAAGGTGCAATTCATAACTTCGATGTTGTATGATATGGTTTAAGGCTTTGACTAAGTTTGTATTGTAATTTGGGATGTGTTGGTATAATTGGTTAAGGTCCCAAGGGTCTCAGATTGATTCCTCGAAGGTAAATGGATCGAGTTTGGGCTTGGGGGAAAGCTGAAACAGTTGACATCTTATGTAATCGCACCTGTGAGGTCTAGGCCACATGTGTGGAGCCGTAGAAGCGGCCAAGAGGGTCACAGAAGCGGAATTTCTTGGGGAAGCAACAAAAGATAAGTGATTCCCACCTATTACCAATTAAATACATGGATTATGTATGGGATTAAGCATCAAAATTAGTAGAAATTGGGGGATTTTTGAAAGAAACCTAGAATTTGGCATTTTGGAAATTTGACCACGAAATTGAAAATGGAATTTGGAAAAAGTTATATATTTGAGTTCGTGGTATTATGAGTGAAGTTTATCTTCAAAATTTTTTTGAACCCGGGCACGTGGGCCTGAGGGCTGTCTCTATTAACTTTTGATCGGAGTTGTTAAAAGTTAATTAATTATGAGTATTAGAGTATATATTTATGGATTTGCACATTGATTGACTAGTTTTGGAGCGTCGGGCATAGATTTGGTGTGTTAGAGTGGCGTTGCAGCCGGTTATGGAACCTCAGAGCGAGGTAAGTCTCCTATCTTACACTGTGAGGGAGAAACTACCCCTAGGTGATATTTATTATTTTTACAACTAGTTGTGGGTGCTACGTACGTACGAGGTGATGAGAGTCTGTACGTAGCTAAAGCATGTCTATGTCCGGATAGACTTAGGACCTTATCTTGTAATAATTGACTTATTTGAACTTGTTCTGCTGGCTTAGTTAATTAACGTTATAATTGAAATTGATTTAGAAAGAAAAGTATCGGGCCAAGGTTTATCACCTTGAGTTTTTGCTAAGATATTTGATAAATGTAAAAGGGTGTACTTATTATTGTGCTCATGTAAAGTATGTTAAACATGTATTTTGTGATACAAAAACTTCCTTCGTTTCTTGTGGAGCGGGCCGAACGCCTCGACAGTATATAAATGCATCTATGGTTCGTGCCGCTCGAACCTCAGCGGTGTACACATTATTCTTGATCGGGCCGAACAATCTCGACATAATCGTGCGTCATATCGCTGGTAGTGCGAATATTCACGAGATAAATCTTCCAGTGATGCCTAACATTTTATGGTGTTTCTTATTTAATTGGTATTAACACTTGGTATTTGTTTTTGTTGAGATATTAAGGTATAATACAAGATTTGAGAAAATTTATGCTTTGAAAAGAATAATTGGAACATTATGATATTGCAGACCACTATTTTTGTGCACTTCATACGTGTCATGAATGATGACTTATTTATTGGACCTCTAGTAAGTGTCGATGTCGATCACTCGTCACTACTTCTCGATGTTAGGCTAGATACTTACTGGGTACACATTGATTTACGTACTCATGCTGCACTTCTGCACTAAATGTGAAAGATTTGACAGGTCCTTTGGTGATCATCTTGGCGCATAGACACATCTGTTGAGGAGAATTTACGTGAGCTGCAATTCAGGATACGCACCGCGATCCACCGAGTCCCCATTGTACCATTTATTTTATCCTATCTTAATTATATTCTGGATAGATGTTGTATTATTATTGTACTCCTTAGAAAATGCTCATGCACTTGTGACATCGGGTTTTGAAGGTTTTTACAGATTGTTCGTTATTTTCAATGCATATTTATTATCATTTTACCCTGAAAGTTCTTTTTTATACCATTAAATTAATGATAATTATGATTTCGGAAGTAATAAAATGAGCAAATAAATGGATAAATCAACATTGGCTTGCTTGATGGCGACGTTAAGTGCCATCACAAACTATAGTAGATTTTCGTTCGTGACAACTTAGTATCAGAGCATTAGGTTCACTTGGGTCTCTCGATTCATATGCAAGTCTATTAGAGTCCTGCGGATCGGTACAGAGACGTCTGTACTTATCTTTGAGAGGGTACATGGCTGTTAGAAGCACTTTCTTTCTTGATTCCTCATCGAGTGATTTGATTCCTTTGAGGATTATACCTTTATTTCTTTCCTACTCATTCTTATACGATGTTGAGCGCTCGTATCGATTTGGCATCCAGGAGTTTCAGGGGTACTGTAGATGTGGGGGAGGGATGTTTCTCCCTGTGCATTTGAGCAAGTTATTATCGTCTTCTTGTAGAAGGATTTTCTCTCATTTCAACTTCTTAGCTGTATTTTCAATGGTTTTGAGGTTATGCACAGGTTGCTATGATGTTCATGAGTTGTTATCTCATAGTGTCGGTCTAACGGTGGGGTGCTTGTCTACGTTTCGAGGCAGTGAATGACTTGAGAGAAGGATTTCTTAGTGCATGATTCAGGGGTCTAGCATTTAATTCCAGTAGAGGAAAGGCAATCAGGCTATAGTTGTTTAGGCTTGAGTTGATGGAGTACCGAGACTTGATATTTTGAGTGTGGTGGAATTTTTGTTGGTGATGTGGTGTCGTCGTCCTTTATTTAATGCATTAATGTTCGATGGTGTTATGGTTTTCTTTCATTCGCCTTCAGGGCAGGGTGTTGTGAAATAGTGCTTGAGAAGCGGTTGTTAGAGGTGGTAGTGTATGGAGATTTCAGAATTGAATCGGTATTTCTAATGCCGAGGGAACGAGAGAGATGATCTTTGAGGAGGTTTAGAGTTGGTAGAGATTTATTAGTTCAAGTGTTACAGAGATAGATTTTGATTTATGGCAACAATTGGGCAGCAAAGGATGAGGAAGGAAATGTGGGAGGTGTCTTGCGGTGGTTGAGTTTCTAGAAGGTCAAGTATGAAACAGAGGTTGAGAAGTTGCTTAAAGAAGATGGTTTAACCTAAGTGGGAGTGGCAGAGTAGCGTATGGACTCTGTGGTAGGATAGCCACATGACTAGAGAAAAGTTTAGAGTGATTTGGAATGCAGTGCCTAAGGACTTGGAATGTTCTATGTTACCATTGGGTATGCGGTGTAGTATTGGGGGAAAGGAAGAAATAGCTTCGGATTCGCGGAAGGTCTTGCAGAATGGGTGTACCAATTGGAGATGTTATTGTGTGATGATGTGGTCTCATGATACGGGTCACTTGGGACGAGTGGGGATTTTGTTCCTTATGTTTTTGAATGAAGCTATTACTATTTCTAAGGAAAGTCAAGAGTAAATTGGAAGAATTTGGGTTGGTTAGTAATGGTTGAATCAGCATTATTGTGGCAGTGATCAGTTCATTCGGATTGTTAAGTTATACATGTGGTTAGTGGTTGTGCATGCAAGCTGGACATCCACCACAACTTGATTGATTTGGGAGGTATTTGATTCAAATGGCCTTGTGGTGTAAATAGATTCCGGAAGATTCGTGGTGGTTTAGATCGCGACTTGAGGTTTGTATGTTTCCACAGTTTTGGAATTCAGTTGCATGTTGCATTGGTTCTTGTGAATGAGCTAAGTGATACGTTTCTAGCATATGAAGTGTTTTATTCCGCTAGTAGTTCAAGGGTTATAGTGAATATGTGTATTATCGCGTAGCGGCATGGTAGGTGCAGTGAGCGGCATAGTGATTGGGAGTTGAAAGTCAAGGTTGCAGTTCGGTGTTGATAGAATGTCACGAGCTCGGATGAGCAGGGGTTAATTCAGATGTTCAGAATAAGCTGGCATTTTCTTTAGTGTCATCTGAGAATGATGTTCTGTGGAAGAGGCTTTGTGTATTGACTTATGGATTTTTGATTCGCTTTACAAAATTAGAACAATTGGTGGTATGGATGTGCGGACTTTGCTACCGGAGATGAAGGTCTAGGAGCGATTCCATAGGGATATTTGTGTAATTTTGACATGTAAATCACTTGATTGTTAAAGATTGAAACCAAGTATGGAGGTTATGGTAATATCGCAAATGTGAGAGTTTATGCATGAGAGGCATTTTATTCCTTGGGTCGTGGACCGTGTGAGTTTGTTCCAGATTTGACGGCTATTCTTACATTTCCTGGAAAAGGGGGGATCTTTGAGAGATTATTAGCTCAGTAGAGTATGATCAGAATCGTCTTGAAGTTTGTTGATGAGTCTAAATGTGGATGTGTGCTCTACAATTGGCCGGGTGTGCTCATTCAGCAAAACATTTCTTATGGAGGAGTCTTTGCGCATTGGATGTTATTTTCGTCGTTAGCTATTTCATGAAATATTCTATTGTGCCATGTGGGTTGTGAGACAACTTAATTATTCGCACATGTGTTGAGGTCCCGCGTAGATGTGGTGTTATGTGAGAAGGATGGTTCTTGAGATGCAGATTATATATCGCGCCTTAGTTGTGCTTGAGTTTCGTAGCGTATGGCGCTATCCGTCTCCCTAGGGTTTGTGTTTTACATTTGGCGTTCTTGTGGTTGATATTCGAACATTTTGTAATTATAAGAGTTACAGATTGATGTGTGTTTTCATCTTGATTTTTATGTGTGGATCGGGTGGCACGCCGCCACGGGTATATTGTTTGGATCGGGTGGCACGATGCCACTGGTATATTATTTGGATTGGGTGGCACGCCGCCACGGGTATGTTGTGTGGATCAGGTTGCACACCGCAACATTGTCAAGTTTGGATCGGGTTGCACGCTGCAACAGTGTCATGTTGGATCGGGCTGCACGCCACAATAGTGAGTTGTTGAGCATAGTTCCTTACACTCATCTTGTATGCCTCGTTTACATACCAGAGATAGGTTCATAGCACCTATTCAGTCGTTTTATTTGTTATGTGGGCTGGGTAATTACCTGTCATAGTTCGTCCTTCCTTATGTGTCATATTCAAGTTGTAGCATATTGGCGAATTAATGGCGTCATATGAGATCTTGGTTAATGTTTAAGGTGGCTTATTGCCAAAGCAACTTTTGTTGGGTGAGACGAGATTATTGGACCTAAGTTCAGTGTAATCAGATTTATATAAGGTATATTAAAGAGAAAATATCATTATTTAGTTCAGAATATGGTAATGGTTCTTGTCAGGAGGAGAGACCCCATGATTACTGATCAGTTTCTACATGTTTCTTCCGTTGTGGAAGTATTGCAAGAATTGGAACAAGGCTTATATATGCTATCAGGCATAGTGTGGGCATCTGATTCATGAGATTTCAGCTGTTATGGTAGGAGGATGTATTATGAGCATGTGAATTCAGCAAAGGTTTGCGTTAATGTTTTGGTACAGTGTGTGGTGATTGATACGGTATTCGTCTAGAAGAATAAGGTCTTGTAGATAAATTCGGAAGTTTGAACTTGGTTCTAAAGCTTGCTAGCTAAGGTTACAAGGACAATTTTAAGTCTGGCTCGAGTTAATGTGCTCAACCGGGGTATGGTGGCACGGGTAGAAGCATGGGCAGTTCTTAGCGCATTCGAGGATGAACGTATGTTTAAGCGGGGGAGAATGTAACGACCCGATCAGTTGTTTTGATATCTAGCATGCCGTTCAGCGATCAGAGGCCTTGAGTAGCTTCACCTCAGGTATTATGACTTGTACGTATGGACGTAATTGAATTTGGGTAGTTCGGAGTTGATTTGGAATTCTAATTTTTGAAGCTTTAATTTGGAAGAATTGACTAAGGTTTGACTTTTGAGTAAATGATCTCCGTATCAGGATTTGAAGGTTACAATAGGTTCGTATGATGATTTTGCACTTATGCGTATGTTCGGGTTGGGAATCGAGTTGGCCCGAGAGCATTTCGGCGCCTATTATGGAAGAGGCATTTTGGATAAATTTCATAAGTTTTGGTTGAAGTGGATTTTGATGTTATCGATGTCCATTTGGAATTTCGAGCCTGGGAATAGCTCAATATGGTTATTTTAGTACTAGGAGAGTGTCCGTACGTTGATTTGGAAGTCGGTTGGTCGTTTCGGTGTTAATTGGTGAAGTTGGGAAGTTGGGAGATTTTGGAAAAATTGACCAGGAGTGGTCTTTTTTATATTAGGTTTGGATCTTGATTCTGAAAATTGGAATAGGTCTGTAATGTCAACTAGGACTTGTGTGCATAATTTGAAGTCATTCCGGATTGATTTGGCACGTTTCGGCACAAGATGTAGAACATGGGATTCGAGGCACGATTCATGATTTCGATGTTGCTTGACGTGGTTTAAGGTTTAGACTAAGTGCATATTGTATTTTGGGACGTGTTGGTATAATTGGTTAAGGTCCGAGGGTCTCGGGTGGATTTCGGATGGTAAACAGATCAAGTTTGGCTTGGGAGAAAGCTGAAGCAGTTGTCATCTGGTGTAACCGCATCTGCGAGGTTTTGGCCGCAGGTAAGGAGCCGCAGAAGCGGCCAAGAGGCTCGTAGAAGCAGAACGGCTGGGGAAAGCAGGGATAGCTGATGCGTTCGAGTTCCGCAAAAGTGGGACCGCACCTGCTCACGATGAGCCGCATAAGCGAAGGTGCAGAAGCGCTACTGGGCCGCAGATTCGGGGTTAAGGGGGATTCAAGGAGGAATGCATAAGAGGTATTTTTGCCGCACTTGCAGAAACCCCAAAAGTGGTCAAGTGACCGCAGGTGCAAGATGTTGCTGGGCAGTGAGTTTTTTTTTTAAAACGGGATTTGGCCCATTTTCTTTCATTCTTCACAGGGATGGGTCGATTTTGGAGAACTTCAAGGAGGGATTTTAAACAAGCAACACAAGGCCAGTTAAATACATGGATTATATATGGGATTAAGCATGAAAATTAGTAGAAATTGGGGGGGTTTTGAAAGAAACCTAGAATTTGGCATTTCGGAATTTTGACCACGAAATTGAAAATGGAATTTGTAATAAGTTATATATTTGAGTTCGTGGTGTTATGAGTGAAGTTTATCTTCGAAATTTTTTAAAATCCAGGCACGTGGGCCCGAGGATTGTCTTTATTAAATTTTGATCGGAGTTGGTTAAAGTTAATTCATTATGAGTATTAGAGTATATATTTATGGATTTGCACATTGAATGACTAGTTTTTGAGCAAAGGGAATCGGTTTGGGATGTTAGAGTGGCGTTTGAGCCGGTTATGGAACTTCGGAGCGAGGTAGTATCCTATCTTATCATGTGAGGGTGAAAATACCCCTAGGTGATATTTATTGTTTTTTGCAACTAGTTTTGGGTACTATGTACGTACGAGGTGATGAGAGTCCGTACGTAGCTAAAGCATGTCTATGTCCGGGTAGACTTAGGACCTTATCCTGTAATAATTGACTTATTTGAACTTGTTCTTCTGGCTTAGTTAATTAAAGTTATAACTGAAATTGATTTTAGAAAGAAAAGTATCGGGCCAAGCTTTATCACATTGAGTTCTTGCTAAGATATTCGATAAATGTAAAGGGGTGTACTTATTATTGTGCTCATGTACTGTATGTTAAACGTGTATCTTGTGATTCAGAAACTTCCTTCCTTTCCTGTGGAGCGGGACGAACGCCTCTGCAGTATATAGATGCATCTATGGTTCGTGCCGCTCGACCCTCGACAGTGTACACATTATTCTTGAATGGGGCGAACGACCTTGGCAGAATCGTGCGTTATAGCGCTAGTAGTCCGAATATTCACGAGACAAATCTTCCATTGATGCCTGAAATTTTCTTGTATTTCTTATTTAGTTGGTATTGACACTTGGTATTTATTTCGAGATATTAAGGTAAAATACAAGATTTGAGAAAATTTATTCTTTGAAAAGAATAATTGGAACATTATGATATTGCAGATTTACTCCACTATTTTTGTGCACTTCATACCTGTCATGAATTATCATTTATGTATTTTACCTCTAGTAAGTGTCGATGTCGACCCCTCATCACTATGCCTCTGGGGTTAGGCTAGATACTTACTAGGCACGCATTGATTTACGTACTCGTGCTGCAGTTCTGCACTAAATGTGCAGGATTTGACAGGTCGTTTGGTGATCATCTTGGCGCGCACGCGCATCTGTTGAGGAGACTATATGTGATCTGTCGTTCAGGCTATGCACCGCAGTCCACAAAATCCCCATTGTACCATTTATTTTATTTATTCTTAATTATGTTCTGGACAGATATTGTATTATTGTTGTACTCCTTAGAAAATGCTCACGCACTTGTGACACCGGGTTATGGGGGTTTTTATGGGTTGTTCGTTATTCTCAATGCGTATTTGTTATCATTTTACCTTGAAAGTTCTATTTCATACCATTAAATTAATGAAGATTTTATTTTGGAAGTAATAAAATAAATAAATCAATGTTAGCTTGTCTGACAGCGGATTTAAGCTCCATCACGACCTATAGTGGATTTTGGGTCGTGACATCTAGGAAATGGTGAGCAATTTTGTCGTTTTTTAGTTGTTGGCTTCTAAAAAAATAGACCGACGAACTTCTCGTTGGAACTTCCGTCTACATGAACCCTCAGATCTTATTTAACTTTAATAACTTATTATGCATGTTGCTTCCTCGACTATGTCTTTTTTGATGTGCTAGGATTGAACTCACTTTGTACAATTGGAAAGCTGGTAACAGATTTGAAATCATTCCTCGAATGTTTTAACAAAGATTGACTAAAAATAAAAGTGCAAATGGACAAAACGATGCGATGTACAAGTTAGAAGGAATAGTATTTAACTGTAAATGTCATTTTAGGGGGAAAGAAATAAAGAAGAGGCTCCTTTGAATATGGTAACCAACTTTAATGATCATAAAATTCTGGAATGAACGACCCAATCTATCCAACCAATCTACCATTGTTGTTCCCTTTCATTTTTTAAGTTGACCTCTTGGTGACAATCATTTGCATCAAATCACATCTCACCTTTGACAAGTACTGCCCTGAAACACATCGTGTGATAACTATTGCTTATTAGGTGCTTTCCTTGGCATTCTTAAAGGCTAAATGAGAGGTCTAATAGGCTTTTGAATGGTTAGAAAGAAAGGGTTGCATGAAGGCTCAAAATAGATTCAACATGACGGGGTTGTCTACTTACAAATTTGGAATCGACTCTTCATAAAAACTTCTGCCCTAGTTTCAGACACTAGTGAATTTTTATTTTTGATTTGGTTGGACTGAACCCTAGTATAAATATGCCTAGATATCCTTAAGAGGAATCAAGTAAAACGTAGTTCAACTAACACAAAATATTTCTTTGTTGTTTTGCTTTGCTTTTTTTTTTCTTCTTTTTTTCAATCAAACTGTCCTTGCTCTTTTCTGGTGGCATGGATCTTCAATTTTCTTTATTTTGACTCTATACTTGATTCTAAAATAGGGGGTGTAAAGAAAAATAAAATAGTCTTAAAAAGGGGTGACGAAGGGTATAAAGTGTTTGGGTAGCAGAAAAGGGCCTCCCAACCTCGAAAAGGCCAAACATACTATCTCTTCTCAGGTTCGGCATTGATGGGTCATTGTCTTGATGTGGAATAATGCACATCAATACCAGCTAATCCATTTAAAATTCCCTAGAATGCACCTTCTCTAGAGATTTGGTCATCTTCCCTGATATGATTAGATTATAGCAGGCCGTGGAAAAAAAACCCTTTTATTGATTAGTCCAAAAAAAATTCAACCCCCTTTGTAATGACCCGGATGGTCATTTTGTGCTTTATTATTAGTTTTTGACTTATCGGGGTAGTTGGTTCGGGTCCGGAAGGCTTTCATAATGAATTGAGACACTTAGTCTCGCAATTGAAAGCTTAAGTTGGAAAAGTTGACTGGATGTTGACTTATGTGTAAATGACCCCGGATTCGAGTTTTGATAGTTCCGCTAGCTTCGTTGAGTGATTTTGGACTTAGGAGCGTGTTCAGATTGTGACTTAGAGATCCATAGCAGAATTAGGCTTCAAATGGCAGAAGTTGGCATTTTGGAAGTTTAAGCGGGGAGGGGGGGGGGAGGGTGGATTTCGATTCCGAAGTTGGAGTAGGTTCGTAGTGTTATTTGTGACTTGTGTCCAAAATTTGAGGTCAATTAGACGTGGTTTGAAAGGTTTCGACATCGTTTGTAGAATTTGGAAGTTTCAAAGTTCATTAGGCTTGAATTGGGGTGCGAATGGTATTTTTTATGTTGTTTGAGGTGATTTGATGGTTCGACTAAGTTGGTATGAGGCTTTAGGACTTGTTTGTATGTTTGGTTAAGATCTTGTGGGCCTCGGGTTGATTTCGGATTGTTAACGGATCAATTTTTGAGTTTGGAAGACTGTTGAAGTTGAAGCCTACTGGTGCAATTGCACCTGCAGAACATTGGTTACAGGTGCGAGCTGGGATGTGCAGAAGGGAGATTGGACTAGTTGATTATGGAGTGCAGATGCAGAAGAAGTACCACATGTACGGAATCGCACCTGCGCGTGTAGGATCGTAGAGGCGGAATTGGCTTGGCCACTGGTCTGCAGAAATGGACGGTTCGCACAGATGTGCACCCTCAAAAACGGGATTTGGACCGTAAAAGCGGTTGGTCGCATTAGGTGAGTTTTGTAGATGCGGATGAGGGACAACAAAAATGGCTAAGTATCCAGAAGCGGAATGACTGGGCAGAACATAATAAACAAGGGTTCATGATTTTGGCTTCATTTAACATTTTGAGCTCGGGTTTTGGCGATTCTTGAGAGGACTTTGAGGGGATTATTGAGGTAAGTCTCTTGTACTCATTTCTTATCAATAATCTTGTTTCCCAATTGATTTTTCCACCTAGCTGTGGTGTATTTAAGGTGTAATAAGGATTGGAGGCTAGGGATTTGGAAGGTTTGATTTGGGGATTTGGGTGAGGATTTGATGTCAAATTTTGACAAATTTGGTATGGGTAGATCGTGGTCGAATGGGCTTTCTAGTTTTGTGATTTTTGCTGGATTTCGAACGTGGGTTCGGGCGCCGACTTTTGGCCAATTTCGAATTTTTGCTTATAATTTTGTATTTCTCTTGTGGAATTGATTCCTTTAGCCCGTATTGATTGTATTGTACTGCTTGTGGCTAGATTTCGGGTGTTTGGAGGTTGACTTGTGAGGCAAAGGCATATTGAAGTAAAGTTTTACTCGGAATGAGATAAATAACAGTTCTAAATCTTGTTTTGAGGATATGAAACCCCGAATTTTGGAGGTGACGCACATGCTAGGTGACAGGCGTGTGGGGTGCACTATAGGAATTCTGACTTGGTCCATTTCGTAGAACTGTAAGTTTAACAACTTGTTATCAGCTATACGTTCTCCATGTGTTATACAAATGTGATTGTAAATCATGCTAAAAATCATGGTTAGGATATGTTGGTATTGTAGTTATCCGCAGAGGTCGTGATACCTATTGAATCTCCCTGCTTATTGCTACTTGTGCTTAGTCGTAGTCTTACTTGCATATTATACCTCAGTCTCTATTATTCCTTGTTGATACATTATATCATTTCTGTTTTGGGCTGATTTCTCCTCGATTACTAAGAGCTCGTGAGACTAGAGAGGTTGATGACTGAATGAGGCCGAGGGTCTGTTTGTGAGGTATTTATACCATAGCACGCGAGTTGTCCGTGCGATCCAGATACTTATACTATAGCACTTGATTTGTCCGTGCGGATTCTGATATGATATTGTAGCACGTGAGTTGTTTATGCGGATCCTGATATGATATTATAGCATGTGAGTTGTCCGTGCAGCACGTTAGTTTTCCGTGCGGATTATAGCACTTGAGATGTAGGAGTCCCTCTGGAGTCTGTACACCCCCAGTGAGCGCAGGTACCTATTGAGTGCGAATGTTGAGGGTTGAGTGCCGAGTGATGAGCTATTGAGGAAGTCAAAGTGACTGTTGCATTGAGGGGTTGTATTTGCTTTCATTGTTGTTGCACATAACTACCATATATCATTGTTTGAACTTGTGAAAGATATTATATCTAGTTTTTACCTGAATTTGGCTTTTATAAACTGATTTGACTTAAATTGCTGATTCGAAAGCATGTCTATTTTTCCTGCTTGAAACTACTGGAAATGAACTATGATTGTGTAGCTCGTCTATCTTCAGTCCTTGTTTAGTATTGTTACTTACTGAGTTGGTTGTACTCATGCTACACCCTGAACTTCGTGTGCAGATCCAGGTGTTTTCGGTCATAGCGGGTGTTGATATTTGAGCAACTGATCCCGGAGACTATCGAGGTAGTTTCATGGCATTCGCATGCCTTGACTCTCTTTCATTATCTTTATTTGCATTTCAGTTCTTATTCCTTAGACATTGAAGTAGACTATTATTTGTGTAGATGCTCCTGTACTCGGTGACACCCTAGTTTTGGGAGAAATTTGTATTACGTTGTGAATTTATTTCTATTTTTACAAATGTTTCATAAATAATAACCGCTTTCGTAAAATTTTCAAGCTTTTTACTATGTTGAAATGGTGAAGTAGTAGCTTTCCTAGTTCCACGATATGAGCCACCACGATGGTTGGTTTTTGGTCGTGCCAGGTTCATATCAGAGCCTAGGTTACATAGGTCGCACGAGACATGAGCAGGTTTAGTAAAGTCTCGCGGGTCGGTACGAAGACGTCTGTACTTATCTTTGAGAGGTTGTCGAACCCTTAGGAAACTTCACATTCTTGAATTCTTGTTGTGCGAATCTGTTGGATCTGGTAACTAAACTTTTGTTATTCTATTCTATCACAGATGGTGAGGACACGTACTACTAGGCAGGATGGACGCCCATTAGTACCACCAGCTAGGACTGCGAGTGGACTAGGCCTCGGTAGGGGCAGAGGCGCAGCTTGTACACCTGCAGAACCACCAGTTTCTCTAGCTCAGGAGTAGGTACCAGATAAGGTTAAGATAGTGGGGCTACATCAGGCACTAGTTGTGCCTAATGTGATTCCAAGACTCAGGAGGCCTTAGCTCAAATTCTGACCGAGTGTACCAATCTTGCTTACGCGGTCCCTGTTCCAGCCGTAGCATCCACTTCTCAGGCCAGGGGAGTTAATCAGACACCCGTCGCCCGTACACCAGAGTAGGTGATGCAGGGAGTCCAGACACCGGGGGCCCTAACAGTCCAGCCGACTGTATCTGCTCAGGCCCGGTGGTCTCCGTTATGGTTGAGGATAAGCAGAAGAGACTTAAGAGATTTGAGAGACTTCGACCTTCATCTTTTAGCAGTGCTGAGTCGGATGATGCTCAGGGCTTTCTAGATAAGTTCAAGGGAATGCTTCGAAAATCGGGTATTTTGGAGACTAGTGGGGTCTCGTTCACTACTTTTCAATTCTCTTAGGCTACTTTCCTATGGTGGGAGGTTTATACGAGGCGCATGCCAATTGGTGCAGCATCAATTACTTGGCAGGAGTTCTCCGTTCTCTTCTTGGAGAAGTTCGTGTTACAGTATCACAGAGAAGAGCTGCGCAATTAATTTGAGTAGTCACGTCAGGATGATATGTCTGTGACGCAGTACGAGATGAGGTTTTCTGAGTTGGACCGTCATGAGATTTGGATGGTTCCCACTGACAGGGAGATGGTCAGGAAGTTCATTGACGGCCTCAAATATCAGCTCCGATTGTTTATGAATCGAGAGAGGGCATCCGCTGCTACTTTTGATGAGGTTGTCGACATTGATCGGCATATAGAGATGGTCCGAAGCCAAAAGTGGGTAGAGAGGTAGACCAATAGGCCTCGTGGTTCGAGTAGTTTTAGTTGTTCTCCTTCTGGGGGTCAGTTCTACCACGACAAAGGTCTTCCTTACAGGCATGCTCAGGCGACTTGACCAACTCATCGTGGTGCATCAATTAGCCACGGTTCTTACAACACTCTTTTAGGCCAGTATTCATTCAATGCACTACCAGCGCAGAGTTCTCACCATGCCTCATCCGCTCAAGTTTCTACGGCTAGTTCCTCGGGGTATTATGAGCAGCAGTTCCTTCAGAGGAGGGGTTGTTTCGAGTGCGGATATTTTGGTCATATCAAGAGAGATTGTCTTAGGTTGTTGAGTGGGACTCCCCAGCAGATTTCTCTGCCGATGGCACCAGCACCAGCAACTACACCACCCACTCAGCTAGCTCGGGTTAGGGCTCAGTCAGTTAGAGGTCTCCCTAGAGGGGGAGGCCGATCAGGTGGCGTCTAGGCCCAATTATATGCTCTTCCCGCCAGACCAGATGCCATTGCTTCAGACGCAGTGATTACAAATATTGTCTCAGTTTTCCATAGGGATGCCTCTATATTATTTGACCCTGGTTCCACTTATTCGTGTATCTCATCATATTTTCTCATTATCTACATATTCCTCGTGAGTCCTTAGTTTCATCGGTTCATGTCCTACGCCAGTTGGTGATACTATTATGGTGGATCGTTTATATCTATCGTGTGTGGTGACTTTAGGGAGTCTGGAGACTAGAGTTGATATCTTATTTCTTAGTATGGTCAATTTTGATGTGATCTTGGGTAAGGATTGGTTGTCTCCATGTCAGGCTGCTCTAGATTGTCACGCTAAGACCATGATGTTCACGATGGCGGTGTTGCCGAGGATTGAGTGGAGCGATTCTATAGACTATGTTCCCAGTAGAGTGATTTCATATTTGAAAGCCCAACGGATGGTTGATAAAGGTTGTTTATCTTATTTGGCCTTTGTGAGGGATGTTAGTGCTGATGCTCCCAGTATTGCTTCTGTTTCGTAGGTGCGGGAGTTTCTGGATGTGTTTCCTG
Organism: Nicotiana paniculata; assembly: GCA_005239505.1. Taxonomy (NCBI): domain Eukaryota; kingdom Viridiplantae; phylum Streptophyta; class Magnoliopsida; order Solanales; family Solanaceae; genus Nicotiana; species Nicotiana paniculata. The sequence goes on from ML365398.1 coordinate 67,278, forward strand.
CATACCTGTCGGGCATGCCGCTTGAAAGGGATATTGACTTTGGTATAGACTTGGAGCCGGGCACTCAACCTATTTCTATTCCACCATATCGTATGGCACCAACTGAATTGAAAGAATTGAAGGAGCAGCTTTAGGAACTCTTTGATAAGGAGTTTATTCAGCCTAGCGTGTCACCTTCAGGTACACCAGTTCTGTTTGTGAAGAAGAAGAAGAAGGATGGTACTATGAGGGTGTGCATCGATTATAGGCAGTTGAACAAAGTTACAACCAAGAACGAGTATCCTTTGTCGCATATTGATGATCTGTTTGACCAGTTTTAGGGAGCAAGGGTGTTCTCCAAGACTAATTTGAGGTCTGGGTATCGCTAGTTGAAGATTCGGGATTTGGATATTTTAAAAACAACATTCAGGACCCGTTATGGACATTATGAGTTCCTTGTGATGTCTTTTGGGATGACCAACGCCCCAATAGCGTTCATGCATTTGATGAACGGTGTGTTTTAGCTTTATCTCGACTCATTTGTTATAGTGTTCATTGATGATATTCTGGTGTACTCTCGTAGCCATAAGGAGGATACTCAGCATTTGAGGATTGTATAGAAGCAGTTGCGAGAGGAGAATCTTTATCCCAAGTTCTCCAAGTGTGAGTTTTGTCTCAGTTCAGGGCATTCTTGGGCCACGTGGTGTCTAGTGAGGTTATTTAGGTGGATCCGAAGACGATTGATACGGTTCAGAGCTGGCCCACATCGTCCTCAGCTATGGTGATTTGGAGGGTTGCTCGTCTATTTCTTCGCCCTTGAAAAAAGTGACCCAAAAGGGTGCTCCTTTCAGGTGGTCAGATGAGTTCGAGGAGATCTTTCAGAAGCTCAAGACTACCTTGACCACAGCTCCAATTCTAGTTTGCCTTCAGCTTTAGGATCTTATACAGTATATTGTGATGCTTCTCGGATCAGTATTGGGTGTGTCTTGATGCAGGAGGGTAGAGTGATTGCTTATACTTCACATAAGTTGAATCCTAATGAGAATAACTACCATGTTCATGATTTGGAGTTAGCTTCCATCGTTCATGAATTGAAGATCCGCAGGCATTATCTCTACGGTGTATCTTGCGAGGTGTTTACGGATCATCGGAGTCTCTAGCAGTTGTTCAAAAAAAGGGATCTAAATTTGAGGCAGCGGAGATGGTTGGATCTACTAAAGGACTATGATATCACCATTTTGTATCATCCCGGGAAGGCCAATGTGGTGGCTGATGTCTTGAGTAGAAAGGTGGTGAATATGGGTAGTTTTTCCTTCATTCCCATTGGGGAGAGGCCTCTTGAAGTTGATGTTCAGGCTTTGTCCAACCATTTCATGAGATTGGATATTTCACAGCCCAGTCGGGTACTAGCTTGTGTGGTTTTTTGGTCTTCTCATTTGATTGCATCAGAGAGCGCCTCTATGATGATCCCCATTTTCTTATCCTCATGGACACAGTTCAACACGGTGATGCCATATATGTGACTATTGGGGATGATGGGGTATTGAGGATGTAGGATCGGATTTGTGTGCCCAATGTGGATGGGCTACATGAGTTGATTCTTGAGGAGGCCCACAGTTCATGGTATTCCATACATCCGGGTGCCGCGAAGATGTATCAGGACTTGAGGCAGCACTATTGGTGGAGGAGGATGAACAAGGATATAATGGGGTTTGTATATTGTTGCCTTAACTGTCAGAGACCGGGCAGATTGCTTCAGAGGATAGAGATTTAAGAATGGAAGTGGGAGCGAATCACCATGGACTTTGTAGTTGGGCTCCCACGGACTTCGAAAAAGTTCCACTTTAGTTTGATGATTGTGGATTGGCTGACCAAGTCCGCACACTTCATTCTAGTTGGTACTTCTTATTATTCAGAGTGATTGGCTGAGATTTAAATTCGAGAGATTGTGCACCTTCACAGTGTGCCAGTTTCCATCATTTCAGTTTGAGGCACGCAGTTTACATCACACTTTTGGAGAGTCGTGCATTGAGAGTTGGGTACCCAGGTAGAGTTGAGCACAACATTTCACCCTCAGACTGACGAACATGTGATCGCAGTATTCAGATATTGGAGGACATTCTACGCGCTTGTGTCATTGATTTTGGGGGCCTTGGGATCAGTTTCTGCCACTCGCTGAGTTTGCCTACAACAACAGCTACCAGTCGAGTATCTAGATGGCTCTATGTGAGGATTTGGTACTGACTTAGTTAAGGATGCATTAGGTAAGGTTAAATTGATTCAGGAGCGGCTTCGCATGGCGCAATCCTGACAGGAGAGTTATGCCGACAAGAAGGTCCGTGATGTTGCTTACATGGTTGGGGAGAAGGTTTTGCTGAAGGTTTCACCATGAAGGGTGTTTGAGGTACTTCTTGTCGCACCCCCTTTTTCTCGCGAAATCGGGTTTCGACATTGACAACTCTTTTAATATGGAGGAAGGGTTGTTAAAAAAGAGTAGCCACCTTACAGATTAAGGTACGTTAGGGCACCTATTGACAATGACTCGTATTTACTAGCTTGCGTCACCAAAGGTCGGGTAAGGGCTCAAATTACCTCCAGGAGAAGGTGTTAGTCACTCCTCGAGGTCCATAATGGTGGGTCCCAGCCGAACGCAAATCATGTGAATTAGTCTAATGGAGAAGAGAGGGAATTATTTTAATAGGAATGGGGGGTCCTAAGTTTTCTAGCCTAAAGGATCACCCCGTGCAACATAAATAATACTTCGTAACTCCCCCAAGACGGGTGTGTTACTCATATTATTCAACCTGCACAAACTATCATCTCATGTTGCCTGATTACTATCTTTAAGTTATTTACCTAAAGCGCTCTAATCAATTCTAAGTCATACCTTATGCGTGTACGACCCGTCCCTTGCCTATGGCCCAGAAGGCATTTGGACTTCTACTTTGGACGGTTCTAGACTTAACTAGGTTGCTCAAAAAATATAAAACTAGGCGACAGACAAAACAAGTTGAACTTTCATATAAAGGGAAATTGGGGGGGAGGGGCTGAAGTTAGCCTCCAGACTTAGGAAGCAAATGCACGCAACAAATTAGGCGTTTTGACAGTTTTCAACAATTAAAGTTGTTAGGTTCTATAGACATGATTTCTATGTGATTCTGGATTTTGATCACACAACAGTTATGCAAAGTAATTCCTAAGTGACTGCACAGTTTCCTACTGATTATAATTATAAGCGGTTAAACCTATAGACATGCTATCTATGTTATTTTCTCAGTGTTAGGCAGTGATAAGCAACGAGAGATATTCAAAATTACTCAGTTGTTCCTATAGGCATGCTTTCTAATGGTGTTCAATGAGACAGTGTTTAAAGCCTAGTCTTAGTGCTTAACGCAGATGGTGATTACCATATAGACATGATTCCTACCCTGGATGATTAAAACAGGTTTTAGTTCCTATAGGCATGTAAACTAAATGGGCAACTATGACAATAGCATATCAATCAATTAACCCTATAGGCATGATTTCAAAAAAAAATGCAGATTTGAAGAATATAAATAACCATATGATCATGATGCCTAATGAATATGATGCAATGCAAGCCGGACTTTGGTTACTTTTTTTCTTATAGGCATGGTATCTAACGTGTAAAAGCAGAATAAGCTAGACGGATTAAACACCTATAGGCAGGTTATCTAACACACAATAGAAAAATGAGCAAAGTGAACACCTATAGGCACGTTATCTAGCAAACAATAGCAGAATGAGCAAAGTGAACACCTATAGGCAGGATTTCTACCCCTTCTCATGCAATTGTTAAAATAAACCCAATTTCCCAATTTACTAACTCCCAAATTGTTATTACAAATTATTACAGGCCCGAATTCATGAATGAATTACAATGTATATAAACTATAGGAAGCCTGCAGTAGGCCCAAATGCACCTGGACAGGCCAGGCCTTCAACACAAAGTAGCTCTAAAAGCCCATGTTCATAGATACATAATAGCCAGCAGTGAATGCTTCACCCATATCTCAAGGATAAGCATACAGAACCCAAATCTCTAGTGTGTGTGAGAGTTCCCAAGGGCTTCAAGAACCCAGGGCAATGCTCACACTAAAGAAGAATGATAAGAACAGTTCAAAGGAGACTAGGGACCAAATACTAGTGTGTCATAGTTCACGAGGGCCTCATATGAACCCTAGGCAGTGCTCACATTAGGCAGGCCAGGGGATAGAACCTAAATTGCTTAAGCTTTCAGCCAACAAAGAGTGAGGATTCAGGAGAGTAGGAGGGGATTACAGAATCACACATGGAACACAAACAAATAGCAACAAATTTGAACTCAGACATACTTAATCCAGTTTTTGGAGTTAACAAAGCTATATGCTAATAAAGCCAATTCACAAACATGTTCACAAAAATCACAAATATTTCAGATCAAATTAAGTCACAGAAAGAAAGCCCATTGATTAGAAGTAGGTCAAGAATTGATTAAGATAAATTAATAGAGGTGTTATAGCATAGTGAACATAGAACCAAACATATTACATGGTAACATCTTCAACAAACAAACTGATGAATCTGTTAAGGCACACATAATTAATCAGTCATGAGGAAGAGGTATGAAGGAATGTTTAATGCTAAAAGATAGTCCTAAATTACACAGAGTTAGGCAGATTTCATTAATCGATTCATACTAAGCTCAACATGTCTTAACTATAAGTAATACCATTTAGTGTAACATGGTTTAATAAAAGTAACACATTAAACAAGTGATCATAATGGCATAGAAAAGTCTTCAATAAATTCACCAGTTAAGATGAAACAAGAAAGAAGGAATTCAACAGTGTAGCAATTGTCACCAACGGAAGCAAAACAGTTGAGGATTTCTGGCCTTGGCTTCCGGCCGGCCAGGAATCAAAAGCATAAAATAATGTTGCTAGAGAGAATATGAGTGAAAATTTGATTTCTAAATTTTATATCAAAGGGGAGTGGGGAGGTGTTCGAATAATCCTCTTAGCCTTAAAAGAATTGCTCACTTAAATACTGAAGTCAGTGCTTAAATCAGTAGGGTTGAGCCCTTAATGTTTGGTGGAAAATACACAAAACTAGTAGGAAATAAGGTAAAGAATCATATAAGGCAGACAAGAGATTATTGTAAAAAACAATACTCAATCGAACCAGATTTGGTTCAAGTAAAAAGGGTCGAAAAACCCTAAATTAGGTCAGCAGACAATAATGGCAAAGAATCATGTATTAACACATAAAAGAATGTAGACCTGTATTATTCAAAAGAAACATGAAATTGAACCAGATTAGTTCAAGTGAAAAGAACTGAAACCCTAATTTCGGGTAAAACACAAAATCAACAAAAAATAAAGGGAAAGAACACATATTAGCATAGAAATAAACACATATAGGAAATTATTCAAAGGGAAACCTAATATCGAACCATATTTGGTTCAAGTAAAAGGTTTTGAAACTTAAATTAGGTAAGCCATAAATCGGCAAAAATAAATAGATTCATAAGTAATAGAACAAATATGGACGAAGAAAATGTGAAAAACAGAGTTTGAAACCCTAACCTTTAGGGGTTAGTGCGAATTAAGAGCGATATGAGAGAATCATTACAAATAACGCACTTGGACTCAAGATTGTCCAGATTCAATAGGTAAACACATATTTGGATGGAATCAAAGTGTGGTACTTGCCATGTTTAGGTACCTAAGTTATTCCGGAATCTAGCGCCAAATAAGGGAAGAACCCTAGAATGGTAAGGGAATAGGGATGGAATCCCATCAGGACCGGGATTTGGGGGGATTTGGGTGAGGCGGTGGAGTTAAGGTTCATCAGGGAGGGGAAATAAGGGCGACGACTTTAGAGAAATGAGGGTTACGGTAGAAGGAGGGATATAAGGGAATGGGCTTGTTAGTTTTGGGTCGCTGATCATTTTGATCAACGGACAGGATTGAGGCGGATTGGGGATCGTGTTTTCTAACAGATGGGTAGGGTATTGGGCTTAGGCAGATTAGGTTGATTTGGGTAGTTTTAGGTCCGAATTAGTTATAGAACTAGGGTCATATTTTAAATACCCAATTTTAATAAATAATAATTTACAAAAATAATAGATAAATAAAAAATATATTATTTGTGCATACAAATGATTAAAAATAACTGTTTTAACATTATAAAAAATATGAACAGTTATTTTTTCATAAATAAAGTAATTTAAGTACATATGGGCTATTACAAAATGTGCATTTTAGCCTAAAATGCAAATGTAAGTAGAAAAAATATAAATAAAATATTTAAACCTAATATGGGTATAAATGATGAGTTTAGATAATTAAATCATCGTAAAAATAATTTGGAGGATAATTATTGGATATCTATATAATAAAATGCAGAAATAAATTGATTTAAAGCCTTTAAAAATCATAGAAAATGATGACCGATTTAAAAATCATAGAAAATTATTGGATATTTATCTTTGTAGATCGAATGATGGTGGATGTGCACTATTTTGAAAGAATATATACATATTTGGAAAATATGAGGGAAAAATTGAGTACCAACACCTGCCCCTCTTTACCCAGGAAGGATGAAAGAGTTTTCGGGTAAAGAAATGATGATCGATTTTGAGAGAATGGAATATTTTGAGAAATATAGGTCGCACTCTGGTGTCTAAGCTGCCTACATATCCCTGGTATTACAGGAGTCAGGCCATGTACAGTTCTGGATCCAAGGGTGGAACAAACTGATGGAGTTGTTGTAAGAACGGACAAAATACCCTGGATAGGACGAATCTGGGTTGAGAATGGCTATGGATATTTGAGCGGGTATCAGATGAGAATGGGTAACAGACTGTGATCGGTCCCGTTTGAAATAATTGAAGGATATGAACGGAAACTAGAGCGAAGATTGCTCCCGTTAGGATAACGGTTACTTACCAGATTACCTACAAAGTCAAAATACAATGCGTGCATATAGATTATCGCATAAATTTAAACATGATGAAAATTCCCTTTGGATTATGAGATCGTCTTTTGACAGTGCGGATGACGTCCTTAGACCATGATGTCTTGGGCATGAATTATGCGGTAAAGGATTCGCAGGCCATGAAATGATGTTCTCGGGCTATAAAGATGGTGCCTCCGAACCATGATGCCTTTGAATAATGGTGTGCAAGATTAAGATATCCTCAGGCCATGGCATGCTATCTTCTGGATATGATAATAATGCCTTCGGACTATGACACCTTTTGACAAATTAGCTATATATCAGCCCATGAGATGCAAAGACATGATGCTTGACATGAAACAAGACAGAGCTTAGTCTTGTGTAAGATCAGGGGCAGAGCTTAGCCCTGAGAGAAGGGTATAATGCAAGGTTTTGGAATAGAGAGACATTTGTGGTTATGCAAGGAGAGACAATGCTTAGTCTCGTGCAATACTGTAGAATGCTTAGTCTCATGTAGGGGAAGGCAATGCTTAGTCGCAAGCAGGGGAAGACAATGCTTAGCCTTATGAAGGATTGGAGACAATGTTTAATCTCATGCAGGGGAAGGCAATGCTTATCCTTATGCAGGATTTGAGACAATGCTTAGTCTCATGAAGGCTAAGGAAATGCTTAGACTTATACATGATTTGAGAAAATTATTAGTCTCATGCCGGGGAAGGCAATGCTTAGCCTTATGTAGGATTTGAGACAATGCTTAGTCTCATGCAGGGGAAGGCAATGCTTAGCCTTATGCAGGATTTGAGACAATGCTTAGTCTCATACAGGGGAAGGCAATGCTTAGCCTTATGCAATTAAGGAGGCAGGGATTAGTCTCATGCAAGATTTGAGACAGTGCTTAGTATCATGCAATAGGAAGGCAGAGCTTAGCCTTATGAAATTGAGGAGGCAGGGCTTAGTCTCATGCAAGATTTGAGACAGTGCTTAGTCTCATGCAATAGGAAGGCATAGCTTAGACTTATGCAATCGAGGAGGCACGGCTTAGCCTCATGCAATTTGAGACAGTGCTTTGTCTCATGCAATAGGAAGGCATAACTTAGCCTTATGCAGTTGAGCAGGCAGGTCTTAGCCTCATGCAGGGTTGGAGACAATGCTTAGTCTAATGCAAATGGAAGGCAATGCTTAGCCTTTATGCAGGATTCGAGACAATGCTTAGTCTTATGCAATGAATATATAATAGGTGATGGCGGAGTATATCTTAGCTGGAGATGATTCTGGTAGCTTTGTGGTTGTGGAGACAGTGATTCAAAGGTGAACATGTACTGGCGACTATCCATTGTTCCTGTATTCAAAGAAAAATCGTGAGTTTTATGGAGGGGGGGGATGGTTTGTGCCTTTGTCTCCTTGCTTTTCTCTGCTTTGCAATAGAGTCCTATTCGAGTTACCATGGGTAGAATTTGGCTAAAACATAAAGTTTTCAAAAAATACATATGCACAGTTTTCAAAACATAGTAATATGCAATATAAAAAATTTATTAGATGAACCAGTAACTATGACATTATTAAAGACATTGCGACCTTCTTGACATAGAATTTTGAGGGTCCTCAAAATTTTGCCCAGTTATCCGGACGAACTTTTGGCTATGCCACATATTGTATTGTGACCAAACCCACAGGGATGCCTACGTATCCCCTCTTAAACGGGAATTAGGTCAAGCGTAGTTCAAATACATCATATGAAGAAATGCAAACATTTTAACATAGTATCTTTTGACTGCATCTGATTTGATGGGTTTTGGCCAAATTTATCTGTCCATCTCTGCGAGTATGAGTGCTCCTCATGTCATTACCCTGTGAATCATATAAGTTCCTTGTCAATTGGACAAGAATTTCCTTTTGGCTTTATCCTGATGTGGAAAGATCCGTTTCAGCACCAGCTGCCCCGGTGCGAACTTTCTAGGTTTGACCTTTTTGTTAAAAGCTCTAGACATTCTGTTATGATAGAACTGACCATGACACACTGCATTCATTCTTTTCCCGTCAATGAGAGCTAATTACTCATAGCGACTTCTTCTCCATTATGCATTACTGAGTTCAGCTTCTTGTGTGATTCTCAAAGATGGAGTTTCTACCTCGGCAGGGATGACGACTTCAATACCGTAAACCAATAGATAAGGGGTTTCCCTGGTTGATGTGTGAGCTGTGGTACAGTATCCCAATAACGCAAATGGTAACTTCTCGTGCCACTGTTTGTGATTCTCTACCATCTTCCTTAGTATCTTCTTGATGTTCTTGTCGGCGGCCTCCATGACTCCATTCATTTGGGGTCGGTATGCAGTGGAGTTTTTATGCTTGATTTTGAAGGTTTCACACATAGCTTTCATCAGATCGCTGTTGAGATTGGAAGCATTGTCATTGATGATGGATTCTGTAACCCCAAATTGACAAACAATACAATCCATGACAAAATCTATGATGACTTTCTTGATTACAGCTTTGTAAGATGTAGCTTCAACACATTTTGTGAAATAGTCGATGGCCACTAGAATAAACCTGTGCCCGTTTGAAGCGGTGGGCTCGATTGGTCCGATGATATCCATTCCCCAGGCAGAAAAAGGTAAAGTTATGATTGTTGCATTAAGTTCGTTTGGAGGTACCCGTATCATATATGCGTACATCTGGCAGTGATGACATTTCTGGACATACCTGATGCAGTCTCTTTCCATAGTCATCCAAAAGTATCCAGCTCTGAGTATATACTTGTCTAGGATGAAACCATTCATATGTGGACTGCAGGCTCTGGCGTGTATCTCTTCAAGCAGTTTGAAGGCTTCTTTGGCGTCGACCCACCGTAATGGCCCTAGATCTGGAGTTCTTTTATGCAGAATTCCTCCACTCTAGAAGAATTGGATAGACAACCTCCAAAGTGTGCATTTTTGGGTGTGGTTTTCATGCTCTGGATATTCTCCTTTTGCCAAATATTCCCTGATATCATGGAACCCTGGATTCCCATATGTTTCTTCTTAAACATGAGCACAGTAAGCTGGTCGATTATGAATTCTCACCAGAATAGGATTGATGAAATTCTTGTCCAGGTGTTGTATCATGGAGGACAAAGTGGCCAGTGCATTTGAGAATTCATTCTGGATTCTGGGGGCATGTCGGAACCCTATCTTCGTGAACCTCTTCATCATCTCTGATACGTGATACAACTACCCTGAGAACCTTAGCTTTGATCTGCTTGGTGACTTCTTCCTTTATTTTTAGACTCATGTCTGGTTTAAAGTTTCTGACTTTCTGTTTTATTGGTGGACTTATTGGACTGGCAGGTAACTTGTGAGCCACTATAGATGTGCTCAACCCGGCCATATCGTCATACGACCATGCGAAAATATCCTCATACTCTCTCAGGTAACAAGTGTACTCTTCCTTCTCTGATGGTGACAAGTGAATGCTTATGCGAGTTTCTTTGACGGTATCAGAATCTCCCAAGTTGACTACCTAAGTCTCGTCCAGGTTGGACTTAGGTTTGTTCTCAAAATTCTCAACTTCTCTGATGATTTCCTCAGGTATCATATCTTCTTCTTCTATCTCTTCTGAGTCACTATCCTTATGTTGCATTGTATCATTACATGTCACATTCGTTGGTTCATCAAGGTAAGAAATACTAATGTTGTAGAGAGAAAGATATGAAAGATAATAACAATAAAATGTCAAGTCGTTGATAAATGTTAAGATGTCAAAAAAAGCAATTTTAAATGACTTCAAACAATGTTTTCCAAAGTGAAATACTGAAAGAAAAGAAAAAAAAATGTTTTTAAACAAAATGCTCAAGAGGAATTGTTTTCAAAATGAATGACACTAGCAGCCATGCTACTCGGGACTCATCGGGCCGTGGATGGTGTGGCGGTCCAGTTCTTGAGAACAACTCCCTTCTCCACTGTCTGTATGATGAGGCCTTCTTCCTCCTCCTCCTCCTCAACTATCACACTGCATCCATGTCTTCTTGTTCCAAGAACAGGTTCCTTAAGCCAGCCAGCTAGAATTTCATCTTCTTCAGATCCCCACATCATGTCGGCCTAATGAAAGTATTGGCTCAAATGTGGTACTGGCTGCTCAAAAGGGTAATAAGGACCACGCCATGGCGACAACCAATCATCATACTCCTGCCAGGTGTACTTATATCCAAGTCTAAAGGTTGTGTCATGACGTTTTAGCTGTACTGGTTTGGTAATACCTTGGAGGTTCTTCCCGAGACCTTTACCGGGTTCATACCCTGCCCATGCTAGTATGCTTTCTATTTTGCTTCTCCCTATTTGTCTTTCTCAATTGCATTGACGCACTCGATGCGATGATAAGTCTCTCCACCCAATTTCCTTCTATTTTCCACGACCAGAACAATTTGATTGGTATAAATAGGATTACTCCCGCCTCCATGAATGATCACCTCCTAATGATTCCATTCAAACTTTACAACCTAGTGCAAAGTGGAAGCCACGGCCCCAACGGCATGTATCCAAGGTTGTCCCAACTGTAGATTGTATGAGGCGGATATGTCTATCACTTGAAATTCAAAATCAAACCAAGTCGGACCCATCTGCAAGCATAAATTGATTTCCCCAATTGTGTCCCTTTGAGACCCATCAAACGCCTTCGCATTCATAGTCCCTACTCGTATTTCATGAAACCTTTACCTAAACGTTTTAGAATTTTTAGCGTACAGATGTTGGGACTGAAACCTTCATCTATCAAGACCCTAACAATTAATTTATCCTTGCATTGTACCGTGATGTGCAACACCTTGTTGTGGCTTAATCCCTCTGGTGGCAATTCGTCTTCATGAACGGTGATCTTGTAGCTCTCCAGTACTTTCCCTAGGATGTTAGCCATCTCCCTACTGGTGATATTGTTAGGTATGTAAGCTTCATTCAATCCCTTCATCAAGGCATTCCTATGTGACTTAGAATTTTGCAGTAATGACAAGATGGATATCTGAGCAGGATTTTTGTTCAGATGGTCTACTACAGAATATTCTCTTGCTTAAAACTTCCTCCAAAGATCATATGGTCCCGTCTAAATGATGTGCTACTTGGAGGCAACTTCTTTACTTGTTCCTCCCAAATTCTCAGGTGTATAAATTCTACTAGTCCTGGCCATCCCTTGTGCTGCACAAAATTCTACCATTTTTGCTTTACCTTTCCTCCTGGCTTCTGCAACATAGTTGAAGGGAGGTGTGGATTCTACTATCACAGTGAAGGGCGTGGTTAATTTAAATGGAGAAGGTGCATCTTCAAGTGTTTTTTCTACCTCGAACGGGGTTGGTGCGGCTACTTCAACTTCGACTAGTAGCTATATCTGGACCACAATAGGAGTAAGAGTGACCGAAGGTTTCTTCGTGTCATTCCCTTCTTGAATAAGCCCAATTGACCCTTCTGGATCCCATTCTTCATCAGTCTCTATCACATTTACTCCTTCTCCCCTATGATCCGGAGGGGATTGTTGCAGACGTTAGGTGCAACCTCCTTTGCTTATATAAACTTGGTATCTATTAGTGTCTGGATCTTGCCTTTCAGGGTGAGACATTCATCAATAGTATGACCCTTCATGCCGGAGTGGTAGGCATATGTTTTGTTTGGATTGACCCATTGAGAGGAGTTTTCCATGGCAACAACGAGAATAGGGGTGACATATCTAGCAGCTTTCAGTCTCTTGTATAATTGATCGATGGGTTGAGCAATAGGGGTGTATTATCTGGGTGGCCTGCGGTCTAAGTTTAGTCTGGGTTTCTGATAGTTTTGGTGGGTTGGTGGTGAGTGATAATATGTTGGATGGGTGTTATAAGTGTAGTAGGCATTGGTGGGTTATGGATATCTGGGAGATGAAGGATGATATGTGGGTGGAGGTGTTTGGTATGTAAGAGGACATTTCTGACCTTGGGCTACCATCACAGCCCCTACTTCTTTCTTTTTGGATATGCTATCTAACTGCAAAGCTTTATTCGTAGGCTGTAATGCCTCAAAATTAGTTACCATTCTGCTCTTGCTCCCTTCTTCAATCCTTTCCCCTAGCTTGATGATGTCGGAGAATTTGTGATTCTTGATAACCATTAACCTTTCATAGTATTGTGGGTCTTGGGCCCGGACAAATAACTTTTTCTTCTGCTCTTCTTCCAATGCCGACCTCACTTTCACGGCTTCTGATCTTCATCGAGTACCATACTTGCGGAAAGTCTCTGTTGGCTTCTTCTTGATATAATGTATGTTGAAGACGTCTGGTTCACTCTCTGTATTAAACCCAAACTGATCTATGAAATTTAATGCCATGCTTACCCATCTAACCTACTTCTTGGGATTTTGACTGATGTACCAAGATAGGGCATCTCCAGTGAGACTTCTCATGAATAACTTCATACTAATTCTCTCATCTTTACCAACTCCTACGAGTTTGTCACAGTATGTCCTTAAATGCACCTTTGGGTCACATATTCCGTCAAACATCTCGAACATCGGAGGTTTGTAACCCTCCGGCCATTCTACGTCTGGCTGAATACACAGATCTTCATAGTTCAAACCCTCAATGCCTTTACCCCCTTCGACACCCTAGACTTGTCTTGTGAGCTTCTTAAGTTCCTCTGCCATATTCTTGATGAGCAGGTCCTTCTCAATGGATTCTGGTGTGTATGGGGTTTGTTGAGTAGGGTGAGGTAGAGTTTTTACATATATGGGGTACTTTGGTGGATACCGGGGATTTGGGCGTAATGGTGATCATTGGTTGAATTCTGTGGATCGGGGGTAGTTGGGGTGTATTTTAAGGAGTATGGTAGGTATTAGTTTGTGGATACTAAGAGGGAAGATGTTGGTGTTAAGAAGGAGTTTGTACTGGTGGAGGGTAAGATTTTGTGGTTGTTGGTTTGGCGTGTTTTGAGGGCGTGCTGGGTTTTGGGCATTCTATTGGTTAATATCCGGGATGTTTAAGGTGAGGGAGAGGTTTGCCGAGTTGTAGATCTGCTCAAGTTCCACTTGCGATTCTAGTATTTTCTGCTCCAGCCGTAGAACCAAATCATTCTGTGACGGAGTACTCCGACCATCTGAAGTTTCAACATTTTCCACATGCGCAACATTATCTTTCCTGATACCACTCATGTCATCCAACTTGGACTTTAACTTACTTTTAGGATCACTTAGAGGAGGAGGGGGTGGAGGACCTCTGGATATTGTATGATATGCTGATGATGCAAGTATCGAGGAACCAACCTTAGGGGGTAGGAATAATCAAAACAAAGAAAAGAAAAAAGGTAAACAAGTCAGTAGGGGATTTTGGAAAAATATTTGCAGTATTTAAACATGTATTGCAGAACTATAACTTCATGTACTAATATGGTGACCTCATTGTGCCTGAGATAGGCCTAGATACACGTAGATTTGGAGAAACTTAATGCCGATAACTGCCTCATTTCATTAATGTAATAAATAAGTCAAACCTCTAAAATGACAACAATTAAAAGAGTTTCTAGTGGCATTTGACTTATTACAATCAATTTCTAAAATGAATCTAGAAAAGCAAGTAAACAATAATTCTAATCTACTTGGTCCAGGAGGGACCTTCTCCAAGCTTGGCCTTCTTGGCCCCATCGATCAGATTCCCCAGGTTGCGCATGTCCAGCAGCAGATACGCCCTCGCTAGGTGTCCTTCTTTGTTTCCCCCTGCATTCTGACATTCCACGATCCTTTTCCCCTCAAGTTCCATCAGACCCTGCTCTAAGTATTCCAACCTCTACGTTGACTTTGTAGCAATTTCTCTCCATTCGTTGACTGATTCCATGTCTACCTTGTGTTGTTCCAAATGCATGGCTTCAAACTCAAGGATTCTCTTGCGCAACCTCTTGATTTTTACATGTGCTTCAGCAGCTTCATCTATGACCCTATTTCCTTGATCGACCCTGTCACACCTCCTTTTTCCGACACAGGGTTGGATATGGGAGTTTTTCCAATTAAAGTGAC
>ML365401.1:0-81369 GCA_005239505.1 Nicotiana paniculata
CGATGAGTACTTGGAAAAAGGAGAATACCCCAAGCTTGAAAATTCCACTCAGAAACGCATTCAGAGATTGTCCAACAATTTCTTTCATAGCGGTGGAATCCTGTATAGGAGGACTCCCGATTTGGGGTTATTAAGGTGTGTTGATGCAAATGAAGCATCAAAATTTTAGGAAGAAATTCATGTTGGGACCTGTGGCACACATATGAACGGTTTTGTTCTAGCAAAGAAGATACTTCGAGCTGGTTGCTTTTGGATGACTATGGAAACGGACTGCATCCAGTATGTTCGGAAATGCCACCGCTTCCAGATACATGGGGATATGATAAAAGTGCCTCCAAGTGAGCTCAATGCAACCAACTCACCATGGCTATTCGCCGCTTGGGGTATGGACGTTATTGGACCAATCGAGCCCGCCGCCTCCCATGACCACAAGTTCATTCTTGTCGCCATTGACTACTTCACTAAATGGGTCGAAGCAGCCTCCTACAAAGCAGTTACTAAGAAAGTCGTGGCCGACTTTGTCCGCGACCACATTGTTTGTCGGTTCGGAGTTCCCGAGTCAATCATCACCGAAATGGTTCTAATCTCAATAGTTACTTGATGAAAGCTATGTGTGAAACTCTCAAGACCAAACAAAAAAATTCCACAACGTGCACACCTCAGATGAATGAAGTTGTAGAGGCTGCTAACAAAAACATCAAGAAGATACTAAGGAAGATGATAGAAAGGCACATGAAGTGGCATGAAAAGTTATTATTCGCTTTATTGGGATATCGCACCACTGTACGCACATCAATAAGGGCAACTCCCTATATGCTAGTTTATGGTACAGAGGCTGTTATTCCTGCCGAAGTGGAGATTCCATCTCTAAGAATTATACAGGAAGCTGAGCTCAGCGATGCAAAGTGGGTAAGGAGCTGTTATGAGCAATTAGCCCTCATAGACGGGAAGAACATGAATGCGGTATGTCATGGTCAACTATATCAGAACAGAATGGCCAGGGCCTTCAACAAGAAAGTCAAGCCGTGACGATTCACACTAGGGCAGCTGGTGTTAAAAAAAATCTTTCCGCATGAAGATGAATCCAAGGGGAATTTCTCTCCCAACTGCCAAGGTCCGTACATGGTTCATAGAGTGCTGACAGGAGGAGCACTCATACTTGCAGAAATGGACGGAGAAGTTTGGCCAAAACCGATCAATTCAGATGCAGTCAAGCGCTACTATGTGTAATCTTTATGCTTTCTCAGTGATGTAAATTGAACTATGCCTGACCTGATTCCCATTTAAGAGGGGATACATAGGCATCCCTATGGGTTCGGTCACAATTCAATAAAAATCTATTTTCCCCGCAATTGGAAACTGGGGCAGAATTTTGAGGAGGACCCTCAAAATTCTGAAGCGAGCAGAAGTCCACAAGCATTCACCCAGCCAACTGGGGCGGAATTTTGAGGAGGACCCTCAAAATTCTGAAGCAAGTTTAGCCAATCACCACACGAGCAGCAGTCAGAGGCATCCACCCAGAAAAATGGGGAAGATTTTTGAGGAGGACCTCAAAATTCCGCAGAATGAGATGTTGCAATATCTCGAACCGTGTCATGTCGTTGGTTCATCTAAAACTATTTTAGATTATATATTATACTTTTACAAAATCATGCATATTTATTTTTCTGAAACAGCTTGTTTAGCGAATGCTACCCCAATGATACAGACAGTATCATCATGATCAAGCAAACGAGCCAAGGTGAGCCAAGCAGAGCCAGCGGGAATGCGAACTAACCTTCCCCCTTTACAAAACTCACGATCTTTCTTTGGATGCAGGCATAAAATTGCTAAATCCCCAAAACATATTATCCGCTCAAAGGACATACATCGTTCCTCAAACTCGTCGCACATGACAACATTTATCATCAGCACAAACGATGCTACATTATCATAATGCTCTACCGTAATTTAACACCAACTAAGAATTTATGTTGTCCTTCCTTAATCTTGCATAAGGCTACCATTCTACCTTCCGAGGTTAAATGCTACCTCCATCTGCATTCGCATGTTGCATAAGGCTACCATTCTGCCTTCCGAGGTTAAACGCTACCTCCATCTGCATTCGCATCTTGCATAAAGCTACCTTTCTGCCTTCCGAGGTTAAATGTTACCTCCATCTGCATTCGCATCTTGCATAAGGCTACCATTCTGCCTTCCGAGGTTAAACGCTACCTCCATCTGCATTCACATCTTGCATAAGTCTATCATTCTGCCTTCCGAGGTTAAACGCTACCTCCATATTTTATTTTAAAAATCTTGAGGCTAGAAAAATATAACAAAAATTTGGATAAAAATATATAAAATATATTTAGAAAATTATTAAGAATTAGGAAGTATAGAAAAATTGATTAGGAAAAAGGAGGCCCAAAATTGGTTGTCAACAACTGTCCCTCTTTGATTGTGGACGATGAAAGAGTCTTCGAGCAAAGAAATTGACTTAGTGACCAATTTTGTCCCGACTTGTAAATATGGATCAGAATGTTGGAAGGATTATAAAAGGAAACTTGGAAGGCTTATGAAATGAAAAGAAATTTTAAAGAGTTATGGCTGAACACTGATTTCTGAATCGCCTACTTACCTCGGATTTCACGAGGATCAGGACATAGGCAGTTCTAGACTGATGGTGCTATGGAGTAGGGCTTAACGCTTGATGTGAATCCTAAAATGATGTCCCAGTGTCGAATTATGGAGACACAAGGTGTCAGACACCGGGAGTCATGAAAGAAAATGTTTCGAAATAAGGATTTTGACTAAGATTTTGGTAGTCAAGCGGAACAGAATCCAAAAATTGACCTCAGACTTTTGCTGGCGAGTCTAGTTTTCTCCCCAGCAAACTGTCCTAGTTCGCTGCTTAGATAGAGTTCCACATTGTGCTATATTTCCTGCTAAGCTCAACAGACTAGGTAAAATTGTTAGTAAACAAGATATAAAAATGCCATAAGTCATAAAAAATAATTTTATTAAAATGATACCTCTAGGCCGTTAATATAAAATAATTCAGGTATTTTATAATTAATTCCTTGATCATGACTAATGAAATGAAGCTTTGAGCCAATGATTTATGTAAATGGTGCCTCTCAGCGATGACTTATGAAAATGAAGCATTCAACCGCATGATTGATAAAATGAGGCATTTAAGCTAATGATTGATGGAAATGAGGCATTTAAGTCAAATGATGATGCAATTGAGGCGTTTAAGCCAAATGATTGATGAGGCTTTCCAAGACAAATTATTTAAGGTAATGAAAATATTTGCGATGCATTTGTAAAGCAATTGTGTGGTGCATTTAAAAGTAATGGTGCAATGTATTTGAAAGCATTTGCGTTGCGCATTTGCAAGTAATGATATAGTACTTTTGAAAGCATTTGTGCGGTGCACTTGAAAGCAATAGTGCAATGTATTTGAAAGCATTTATGTTTTTCCTTGTGTAAGCAATGATGCATTCGAAAGCAATGGTTCAATGCATTTGAAAGTATTTGTGCAGTGCAACCGAAGTAGTGGTGCAGTGCATTTGCGGTGCATTTGAAAACACTGGTGCAGTGCATTAGTGTGCAATATATTTAAAGCCATGTGCGATGCAATTTGCATTTAAAAGGTTAGTGACTGAAAAGTAATGACAATCAATGTTGATACCCAATTTTTCCTCAAAGTACTTTTAAACTTGCATATATACCTTCAAAATCAGTTTTTATAATAATTGGTATTTTTCTGTAATTTTTCCACACTTTTATTATCCAGTATTTTATCTCCAATAATTAATCATAAATTGTGTTACAAATGATTTCAAAACATTCCTTGGCTTAATATATCATTTTTTTTAATCCTATTAAGATTTAATTATTTCACAATTAGCCAAATTAGCATTATTTGGCTATAATTGCAATAACTTTGTAATTATAGCCTAATTATATATTTTGTGTCATTTCTACTCGATAATCAGTCATTTTATATTTTTTATACTAATTAGTCACTTTAATTTCATATATTTAGAATTAATTCCATTTTTATAATTCTTAGCCATTTTTATTAATTATTTATCTATTTTTTATGGGTATTTAACATTTAGCCACTTTTAATTTTTGATTTTTACCCAATTAACCCGGATCCCTTAACCCAATTAATACCCAGCCCAGTCTTCAAATCTCACTCGGCCCAATCCCTCTTTGATCTGAGCCGTTGATTAATTCAAATCAACGGCCCAGATCTCTCCCTTCCTTAATTAACCCCCAAAATGACTACCCCCCTCCGTTCATTCCCCCCCCCCCCCTTACTCGNTCCCCCCTTACTCGTAACACTCAACCGTCTCTCTCTCTCTCTGAATCCTCTCGACTCTCTCTAGAACCTTCATCCCCTTGAGCTCTGTCTCTCTTTCTCCGGCCATCCCCCTGCTAGAAACTATGGAGTTTCCACCTCTCCTCGACCTTATGGCCCCACCTTTCATGCCCGTGTCACCGGTGGAGGCTCTCAAGCAACCCTGGGGTGTTCCACTCCCATCTCCGGTCTCATGCCATGTTCTCTGGCCATCCACGGTCGTCCGAGTAAGATCTACCCCCTTTCTGGTTGAAACTGGTAATATTTTGAGTTTTCCTCCTTTTTTCTGGGTTCTCTTTGGAAACCCTAATTTTAAACCTTCCGATTCTTTTAGATCTGTAACAGATCTATACGTATTATGCGGTTTTTCCATGTTTTCTTTAAAGATCTTCCTGTTTCCAAAAACGATTCTTCACTTTTCAAAACTAGGGTTTTTAAAATCCTTACAAAACTGTTCTTTTTCTGGCTTCTTAGTATTATTTCATGATTCTATCGTGTTTAAAAATTATTTGAGTCTTTCCCTTTTTGTTTTGATTCATTTTGATAGAAAGCCCTAAATTTTCTAGGGTCAGTCTATGAGTCTGAGTTTATTTGCGATAATTTTTACCTGTTCTAGCATGACTACTTTGCTTACATGTATACTCTGTGATTCCTGGTGTTATTTTCTTGCCGTTAGGGTTTTCTGATGTTTCTTATTCTATCTATTCAGCTAAATTCCTAATGATTCCTATGAGAATCCCTAATTTACGTGATTAGCGTTCCTGACCCTGCTTAATATGTGTTATTCCAGTACTGTTTTACCATTTTTGAATATCTAAATAATTGTGATTAGTACTTTATTGATTTTTACACATTATTCTGATTTCGAGTATTTCCTTATGTGTGTGATATTCTCCTTGATTGGTACTGATTCCCTGTGATTAGGACCTCATTCGAGGATTCTCTTACTGTTTTTCGGAATTAAACTGTGCCCTGCCTTATTCCTATGAATAANTTAGGACCTCATTCGAGGATTCTCTTACTGTTTTTTCGAAATTAAACTATCTCCTGCCTTATTCCTATGAAAAAGGTTGTCAAATTTATTCACATATGCACTTTCCTTAATTAGGATATTCTGCATCTAGTCTTAATCACATGCTATATACTTTTACTACTTCTTATATGATTACATCAGTTTTTCAGTGATTTCTTTCCTTGTTTATTACTGTTGATTGTCATTTGAACCATGACTCCTTAATTCAAGGAAGTCTTAACCTTAATTTGATCCTAATTGGTGTCTACTTCCATGATTATGGTGAACTATTATTTGTTACCTTATTTCTGCCTATTCTCAAAACTATATATACTCTAGTCTCTCTCCTTAACACAAACACGAACAATACACTGTTCTAAACTCTCTTACACACACATACTCTCTTGTTTCTCTTGTTGTTTACTTGCTACCCAGTCGGCTGAAAGCCAAGACTGAGTGATTATACTGTTCTATTGATATACACACTACTGCTCTACTTCTCTTCACTTTATTGCTCTCCATTTTGCCTTCATTCTTTCATTCAATTGTTATTTTTTCATTTTAAGTTTACAACATCCAAAACAATATGTTTCTTTTTGTATTTTGATTCCTTTTGTTTCTCTTATGTTTCTACTTGTGGTTCTGCTGTTTACCTTGAAATTAGCATGCATGTTCTGTCTATGTGATTTCCCCTTTCCCCCCTAGTTCAGCATGTCTATTGCTCTCTCTCTTACATGTTTCCATTACAATTCTGCCTTACCCTTGATTCCTAATACTATAAGCATGTACTCACGACCCTTAGTTACTATGTAATCCTGAACCCTTCCCATGGACCTAATGTGTAACTCCGTTTAGCACTCCTTAATCTAATGTTGTTAAGCTCCTGGCATGAACACTTTGTGATAGACTCTGGCTATGACTATTTAAGTTCTGAAGTAATTCTCTGGTGTTTACCTGTGTGTCGATATGCTTTCACATATGAAATATTTGTCCCCAATCCCCCCCTTTCCCTGTTTGTGATTGCTTCCTTGCACTATGCATGCTGATGTGTTTCTGAGTTGTTGATTGCCTTACCCTCTTCCCTTTCAAACTGTTTTTTCACTAAAAGCAAAATCTTCTGTTCTCCAAAACTTATTTCAAACTACTCATTTTCAAATTGTTTCCCAACTCAACTCTTTCAAAACTATGTCAAGCACTTCCACTATACTCTTAAACATCAGGTTCTGCCCCTCTTGTGTGAGCATTGCCTTGGGACCCTTGAGCTCCCTCTGAACTTTGACATACAAGAGCTGGCCTTTCCACACTGCACTTACTCTACCTTGGGTACGAAATCCGGGTGTGAGCACTGCCCGGGATCCTTTGAGATCCTTAGGGAACTCTGACACACCTGGATTATATGAAAGGCTGTGAACTAATGGAATTTGAGGCATAACTCCCTATAGCATAACTCCTTCTTTTTCTTATTTCAATTATGTAAGTTATGCAAATGGCCTGTAATAACTACTTGTAAACTACTCTGGGGATGGATAGTGAAAAGGGAAGGGGTGATTATGTATGCTTTAGCTATTAAAGGGGTAGAAAACATGTTATCAGGTTTATATTCTTACTTGCGCAATAGAGACCATGCTTAGGACTTATTTCATACATTAGAGATCATGTTCCCTATGACTTATACTTACTGTTTTCAGCATGTCCATCTCACTATCATATTACTTAGAGAATCCTGTGTTAAAATATGTTAATAACCAGTAATTTGTAATCATGCTCTATGCTGCCATGAATACTTAGAGATCCTGTTTAGAGTAAACAACACTAAAATAAACTGCCACTCTTGCATCTTCTGAAATTATGCTTAATGCTGTAATTATTGTGCATTTAGAAATCCTGCTTAGGATTTTGTAAATGCATCATTCTGCATCCCTATCTGTGCACTAGATATCATGTTCTAGGACTCATTCCCTACCTAATTACCAATGCATGAAAAAGGACCTAAAATTGTTTTACCATGTCTCTAAACAACTAGTGATAATTCTGCATTTGATGCAACACCTAAGTACATCATGTTTAGGCAAAACAACTCAACAGTTTCTTTAATAATATGGGTAATTACTGAGCGTCGTCCTACGCCTAGGCAAGCCTTAGGTAATTAAAGTTTTAAAAATTGGAAATATGTCTATTTATGTAGGCTGCTTAATTATCAACAGGATAAAATCAGTAAGTAAAACTGATGAAGACTTCCTCTCTGAGTTAGGCAATAAATCTATCTTTGTTATTATCATTTAGATACCATGTTTTAGGATCTGAATCAAAAGACCTTAACTGTGTATGAGTCATGCAGCCTATTTGCATTACTTATGGAGGTATACTTGTGCCTTTTATCTGATTTTCTGTGTTTACCCTTAATTGCAGTCCTACATGTTCTTATCTGTCGCCTTAGTATTTTTCCTTCAAACTTGAGGGTCTGCCTAGAACATCCCTTATAGGATATAAGTCCTAAAAATCCTCTGGGACTAATAGGAAGGGACGAGTAACATCATGCAATAGAGGACGAGACCAACACTCGATTTAGTTACTTTCACGGGGTGGGAAAAGGGTAGAATATGGATATGATGATCGGTGCGCTAATACCACGTGTAGCCCCTCTTTGAGGAGTAATTTACCGGGTATTGTACTGATGTGATCCATATAAACCTAGGATACCCTTTGTATGCTTAGATCGCAATCCTTTTCAAAATCTAACCTTCTTTAATATTTTTTTTCAAACATCAACATGCTTAAGACTTAAATCCCCTCTTATTTGAGCCTTTATTTGTTTGTTTTCTAAGCTGTACAAATTCACAAAAGTTGTTTGGCCGGGAACCACACTTGTGGATCTTGAGGGGTGCCTATCACCTTCCCCTTAGGATAATTTCAAGCCCTTACCCTATCTATGGTTAGCAACGTAGTTTTAAATGAACCCCTTTGGTGTCCTAACGCACCTTTAAAATCATTAGGTGGCGAATATCAAAAACACAAACCCCTTTCCCAAAAGGAAAGAGTTGTCCCAACCGAATGTCAAAAACCCAATCTCCGCGAGGAAAGAGGGGGCGCGACAACATGGGGACTCTGCTGGGGATATCTGTCTAGGATTTTACCATTTTAAACAGCTTTGTGAACTTGTCTTTACTTTGTTAATACTTGTGACCTTTCCCTTTCCCCTTTTTATGTGCAATTACTTGTCTATTTCCTTAAGCATTTATTTTTTTCTTAAAAAGCAACTGGCATGCTATTTCTGTTCCCTTCCTCTGTAACTGCTTTTAAATTATAAACTGTTGTATTTACTGCTTTCCATAACGTGTAAATACATGACAACATGTTTTTAATGCTTATTTATTATTGCATAATCATTCTTAACATTCATACTCCACTCGTGCCAAACAAAATACTATAGCAATGCTTGATGAGTGGTTGCGCTTTTCCTATATTATTACCCCCTAAGTTCGAAAAGGCTTATTTGCGGTAAAACTAGTCGATCAGCGGTGCAGTCGATGGTTCCTCGCCTTTCCCCCTTGAGTTGTCCGCTCGTGGGTACCAGTCTAAAACCCCATAGAAACCTTACTCCGTTATGTTGTTTCATGCATCATGGTCAAACCTAGCCAGGCTAAAGTGTGGTCCACACGATAGCTCTTAAGACTGCCTTATCCAAAAGTCCCCTGAGTTTCTCTAAACCCAAACAAACATCATTACGTTCTGTGCATTTATTTGGAGAACTAAATGCTTTATGTTGATTATTGGTGTTAAATAGTCGAGTCTGGTGGGGGTAAGGGCCTAACCTTATTTGCCTTGAAGAAAAATGAGGCACGAAGTCCCCAGATTCGGCATGGTCTCCAATATCCCTCCAAGATTGCTAAGTTGGTGGGAAGATTTACACTCTAGTGACAAAACTCTCGTCAGGAAGTACTTGGGAAATATACCATCTCTCCTAGAAATTCATCCTAACAACATGATAATAGAGGCTGCTACCCTGTTCTAGGATTGTGAAAGGTCCGTATTCCGCTTTGGGGGCATTGAAATGACACTTTTGCTGGAGGAAATAGGAGAATTGGCTGGCCTAGTATGGGAAACCCCGGGGTTGCTAATGCCTGAAAACCGCACAGGAAAAGGTTTCCTCAAAATGATGGGTCTGAAGAAGAATGCAGAACAGGTATGCTTAAAGAAGTCATACATCCCTTTTGACTACTTGTACGAAAGGTACGGTTGCAGCAAATCATACCGTACCTATCACGACGAGTTTGCCATCACATCCTTGGGACACATCCATCGTAGAGTATTCATCTTCATGTTTTTCTTCTTGGGTCTGATTGTGTTTCCAATAAAGAAGGAGAGAATCCACACTATATTGGAAATGTTAACCAAGACACTAATGGAAGGAACTGATGGGCAAAACTTCAGTATTGTGCCCATGATCATTACAGACATATATCGAGCCCTGAAAAAGTGTCAACAAAGGGAAAGACATTTCAAAGGCTGCAATCTACTACTTCAGCTTTGGCTTATGGAACATCTCCAAAAGGGCGAGTACCTACAAAAATTTCATCGAAGAGTTTGGGATGACCACATTGCTTTCCACCATCCAAAGCGAATGATTTACATCCCCGACATATTTGCTCAGCCTGAGAACGCCAAAGGATGGGTCGAGCTCTTTGGTAATCTGACTGAAGAACAGGTATAGTGGATGTTCGAGTGGTTTCCGACAGAGGAGTTCATCTCCCATTCCAAAGATGCACTGTTCCTAATACTAATTGGTTTAAGAAGAACATACCCTTACGTCCCTCTTCGAGTTACGAGGCAAACGGGTAGGAAGCAAGCCATACCCAGGGTCGACAAGATGAGCCATTTTCGAGCTGACATCCAAAATGACGATAGTCCTCACAAGTGCCAAGGCCATCACATGTGGCACTACAAGATTATAATGGATAAGGACACCATCGAGCCAGACAGATATCATGCCGGTTGTACCCCTTTCTATCCTGGTTGGTTGGCAGAAAATTGGGGTGGTCTGAGTGAGCCAGGGTTCATCCAGGGCCACAGGGTTATAGATGAAAAGGCCGAGGAACAAGTCAAAAACAACCAGTTGCGCAAGAGGATCCGTGAGTGTGAGGATGAGCACCGCGAAATACATGAGTCTAACAAGAAACTGATCAAGGAATGGAAGGATATGGCTATCAGCACCAACAAAAGGTTAGGGTATTTGAAGCGAGGGATAGTGGAGCTAGAGAAAAAAATTCTCAAAAGGATTGAAGACTGTCAAAAGGCTTGAGGGACCACGGAGGACATCTAGCCAGAGCAAACCTGTTGCTGGGGAATCGCGAGTTGGGGGAGCTGTATGAGGGAAGCAAGAATGGCGAGTCTGGGGAAGGTCCTTCTGGGACAAAGTATCTAGGAATGTCTTTCTTTTTACTTATCAATGTAATAAGTACAATGGCCATTAGTGACCTTTACTTCTTCTTTATTTAGTTTCGTTTTGGGATTCGTCTATTTTTCTTATCAATAAAATGAGGCATTTAGCATCTTAAGTTCTCCAAATCAATTTGTCGCTAGGCCTACCTCGGGCACAAAAGAGCTCCCCAAATTAGGAGGCACCTTACATTCCCGCACTATGTGCTTAAATACCACAATACTTCTCATAATCCTCACTGACTTGGCTACTTTTTGTTTTTGTCTTTCTTTATTTATTTATTCCCCTCCCAAAGGTTAGTTCGTGCACTCTGGCATCATCATCCTATCTTACAAGATCCAGGGGCCCTCAACCCTCTCCTCCTCTTAGTCCTCCCAAAGGCAAGAACAAAGGAAAAATGAAAATGGAAGATTCAGGAACCAGCAGAAATGAGAATATGGTTGAACGGGTAGAGGCCACTGATGGCCAAGTTATTCGGCTTCAGAACAAAACTGTGTCGCAGCTGGAATGCAAGTTGTTAAAATTCCAAGAAGAACTTGATCAAGTTCGGAATCTGGCAAACCTATTATTCTCCCTCAGCGTCGCAGACGTCAACATCCAGGATCCTACACCTCCACAAAACATCCCAAAGCAGCAAAATCATCCCACAACTCATCATCACACCACCACACCAAAGAACCAAACTCTTCCAGCACACTGGAATGCCTGCCATACTCTAGACAACACCCTACTGCTTATCCCAGAACCTCAGAACTCCAAAAATGACCATTTACACACCCATGCTCCAGGCCACCATAACAATCCCATCTACGTGGAGACCATGCCACACTCCACTCTCCCTATCACATACACACCTGAGTCTAATGAAAAGGACCTACTTATCAAGAACTTGGCCGAAGAACTTAGGAAGCTGACCAGCCGGGTTCAACGCATCGAAGGAATTAAGGGAGTCGAAGGGTTGAACTATGAATACCTCTGCATACAGCCCGACGTCGAACTGCCCGAGGGATACAAACCTCCTAAGTTTGAAATGTTTGATGGTACAGGTGATCCAAGGGTCCACCTGAGAACTTATTGTGACAAGCTGGTTGGAGTAGGGAAGGATGAAAGGATCCGCATGAAGTTGTTCACGAGGAGCTTGAAAGGAGATGCATTGTCTTGGTACATCAGCCAAGATCCCAAGAAATGGTTGAATTGGGTGAGCATGGCATCTGAATTTATGGACAGATTCAGGTTCAACAAAGAGAACGCACCAGATGTGTTCTATATTCAGAATTTGAAAAAGAAGTCCACGGAGAATCGCGAGTATGCTACTCGTTGGAGGTCCGAAGCTGCCAAGGTCAGACCCGCCTTAGAAGAGGAGCAGATGAACAAGTTCTTTGTCCGGGCCCAGGACCCGCAGTCCTATGAATGGTTGATGATGATTGAGAACCACAAGTTCTCCGACATTATCAAATTAGGTGAACGGATTGAAGAAGGTATCAAGAGCGGTATGGTCACAAAATTTGAAGCCTTGCAAGCTACAAACAAGGCTTTGCAGTCTGGTGGTGTGTCTAAGAAAAGAGACGTGAGAGCCGTGATGGTTTCACAAAGAACCAAATCCCCACTCAAATACCAAACTTACCTAACACCTCCACTCACATATCAACCAACTCCAAATTACCAAATACCCTCATACCAAGATCCACCACCAACTTATCAATCACCTCCACCACCGACATATCAACATGCTTCACCCAGATACTCACACAACCCGCTCCTGTCTACCACACTTACAATTCCCAACCATCTCAATACCAATCACGCCTTACCCATCAAAATTTCCCTAGACGTCGTCCTAATTTTGATCTCAGACCTCCAAAACAATTTATCGCCCTCGCTGAACCCATCGACCAGCTGTATGAGAAGCTCAAAGCTGCTGGTTATGTCACCCCCATCCCTGCTGCAACACCCGAGAATCCTTCTCAATGGGTCAACCCAAACAAGTCTTGTGCATACCACTCCGTCATGAATGGGCACACATCGATGAGTGCCGCTCTCTGAAGGACAAGATACAATCCCTAATTGACAACAAGATCATCGTGGAAAAGGAATCCGCTCCAAATGTCCGCAACAATCCTCTTTCGAACCATAAGGGTGGAGGCATCCACTTGATTGAAATAGAAGATGATTGGGACCCCGAGGGATCAATCAAGTTGATCGTAAAAGGTGATGATCCAAAGAAACCTGCAGTCACTGTCAACCCGATCATAGTCCAGATTCAACCGTCTGAGGATGCTGAGGTAAATATGTCCATGCCTCTTGAGTTTGAAGCAGCGTCACATGCAAAGACACCAGTATCGATTGAAGTTGAGTTTGTGTCTCCGGCAAATGCACCCGCACCATTTGAGGTTGCAGTCTTGCCACCCCAAGCACATGTTCCATTCGAAGTGAGGGTAGCTGCGCCAATCACTGTGGAAATATCGACCACACCACCTTTCTATACAGATGTTGTACCATGGGACTAAATAGCCGAGGCGAGAAGGAAAGGCAAAGTCAAGACTGAAGAAGTTGTTGCAGCGCAGGGTATGACAATAACTGGTAGAGTCTATACCCCTGAACATCTGGCTGAATCCAGCAGGCAGGCTTCCAATCGGCCTCCCATTATCGAGACAGGTCCAGACGACCTTTGGTGGAAAGTAAAGGCCAAGGAGTATTCGGTCATCGACTAGTTGAACAAAACGTCAACGCAAATATCCATCCTCTCTTTGTTGCAGAATTCCGAGACGCAAAGAAATACTATATTGAAGGTGTTGAACAAAGCCTATGTGACAAATAACATCACTAATGGAGAAATGGTAATATGGTGGGCCAAGTGTTGGAGAGTCACAAGATCACTTTCCATGAGGACGAGCTGCCTCCTGAAGTGCTGGGCCATAACAAAGCACTGCACATAACTATGCACTACGAAGATTATTTCATCACTAGAATGTTGATCGATGGGGGATCTAGTCTTAACATATGTCCGTTGATAACGCTCAAGAAATTGGGTAAAGGGATACATGAGATAAAGGATGGAGCGATCAACGTGAAAGCCTTCGATGGATCTCAGAGGTCCACCATTGGTGAGAGCAGCCTATGCCTGCAAATGGGGCCAACCTGGTTCGAGGTGGACTTCCAAGTGATAGATGTGCCAGCGTCCTACAATCTGTTATTGGGACGACCCTGGATCCATGCTGCTGGGGCCGTAGCATCAACACTGCATCAGGCAGTGAAGTTCGAGTGGAACCACCAAGAGGTGATTATTCATGGTGACGGTAGCAACCCTATTTATAGTCGCCAGACTATTCCGGTGATTGAGGGAAGAAAGAAGCTGGGTGGAGAAACTTACCACCACATTGAACGAGTCAAAACTATCAGCAAAGAAAAATGGTGGGATAGAAGGATCACAAGTATGATGAATTGGCGAGGGTACAAGCCAGGTAAAGGGCTCGACAAGAACCTTCAGGGGATCTCCAAACCTATCAAACTCAAGAAGCACGGCACCACTTTCGGTTTGGGGTATGAATACACTTGGGAAGAATTCAAAAACTGGTCTCCACCATGGCGCGGTCCTTATTACCCTTTGGATCAACCAATACCACATCTGGAGAAGACCATCCAATAGGCCGATGTTATTTATGGATCAGACGAAGAAGAAGCACTTGCAGCAATGAGGAACTTGTTTCTGGAGGACAGTGATATGGATTGCTGTGTTATTTTCGAGGAGGAGGGGAGAAAGGACCTTCTATGTAGGCTGTGGGCCGAGGGACGTACCTCAAGAATTTGAATGTCAAGACAACCAAATCCCGACGAGCCTCGGGGTAGCAAGGCTAAAACAAGCATTATTCACTATTTTCTTTACAAAATGATTTCCTTTTTTTCGCATTTTAATTCCTGCAATAAGATCTTCAATGTTCAAAACAATCGCACAGTTTATAAAAAGCATTTTTAAATTTTTCTTACGAATCAATATTTATTATCATTATTCTCTCATTGCTTTACCTATACAGCATTACTATTACCTGTCTTGATGAACCGATGACTGTGACATGCAACGAAACAACGCAGCAAACATACGTAGATTCGGAAGAAGATGACATACCTGACGAGATTGTCAAAGAAGTTGAGAATTTTGAAAACAGACCTAAGTCCAACCTAGACGAGACTGAAATCATCAACCTGGGAGATTCAGAAAACATTAAGGAAACACGAATCAACATTTATTTGTCGCCATCAGAAAAGAAAGAATACGCAGAATTTCTAAAGGAGTATGATGACATATTCGCCTGGTCGTATGACGACATACATGGTCCAAGTACATCTATTATGGCCCATAAATTGCCAACTAATCCAATGTGTCCACCTGCAAAACAAAAGCTCAGGAAGTTCAAACCCGACATGAGTTTGAAAATCAAAGAAGAAGTCACCAAGCAGATCAACGCCAAGGTTCTCAGGGTAGTTGAGTACCCGACATGGTTAGCCAACATTGTGCTAGTACCAAAGAAGGATGGGAAGGTCAGAGTCTGTGTCGACTACCGGGATATCAACCAGGCTTGTCCGAAAGACGACTTCCCTTTACCAAATATACATATCATGATTGACAATTGCGCCAAGCATGAACTACAATCATTCGTGGATTTCTTCGCTGGTTATCATCAGATCTGGATGGATGAGGAAGATGCTGAGAAAACGGATTTTTTTGTGCCATGGGGAGTGTACTGTTACAAAATGATGCCATTCAGCATGAAGAACGCAGGGGCCACCTACATGAGGGCTATGACCACCATCTTCCACGACATGATTCACAAGGAGATCGAGGTATACGTGGATGACGTTATTATCAAGTCTAAGAAATCCACTGACCACAGGGAAGATTTGAGGAAGTTCGTCAAAAGGTTGCGGAGATACAATCTGAAGCTGAACCCCGTAAAGTGTGCATTGGGGGTTCCTGCTGGAAAGTTGCTCGGGTTCATTGTCCACCGCCGAGGGATAGAATTGGATCCGTCAAAGGTCAAAGCCATTCAAGAACTACCACCACCAAGGAACAAGAAAGATGTGATGAGTTTCTTGGGGAGACTTAATTACATTAATCGATTCATAGCACAGTCTACAGTTATCTGTGAGCCGATATTCAAGATACTGAAGAAGGACGCCACAAAGTGGACCGATGATTGTCAAAAGGCTTTCGACAAAATCAAGGCATACCTATCAACACCACCAGTCTTGGTACCGCCTGAGCTAGGTAGACCTCTGTTACTCTACCTTGCAGTGTTAGATGGAGCTTTCGGCTGCGTTCTGGGGCAGCACGATGAAACAGGAATAAAGGAGCAATCCATTTATTATCTCAGCAAGAAGTTCACTCTGTACGAGGCCAGATATTCTCTATTGGAACGCACTTGTTGTGCTTTGACTTGGGTAGCCCAGAAGCTGAGGCATTACTTCTGTGTTTACACAACGTATCTCATATCGAGGATGGATCCATTAAAGTACATCTTTTAGAAGCCCATGCCCACTGGTAAGCTAGCCAAGTGGCAAATCCTGCTGAGTGAGTTTGATATTATCTGTGTGACTCAGAAAGCGGTCAAGGGACAAGCACTGGCATACCATCTTGCTGAGAACCCTGTAGACGAAGAATACGAACCTCTGAAAATGTATTTTCCTGATGAAGAGGTATCATTCATAGGAGAAGACATTGCAGAATCCTATGACGGTTAGAGAATGTTCTTCGATGGAGCGGCGAACTTCAAGGGAATTAGCATTGGAGTAGTCCTATATCAAAAATCGGTCAGCATTACCCAGTATCTTCCAAACTCAAATTCCCCTGCACCAACAACATGGCAGAGTATGAAGCTTGTATCTTAGGGCTCAACATGGCCATTGGCATGAACGTCCAGGAGTTGTTAGTGATTGGTGATTCAGATTTGTTAGTAGATCAGGTACAAGGAGAGTGGGATACCACGAATTCCAAGATACTACCGTATATGCACCACGTACAGTAATTAAGAAAGAGGTTCACAAAGACGGAATTTCAGCATGTCCCCAGAATCCAGAATAGTTCTCCGATGCATTGGCTACTTTGTCCTCAATGATCCAACATCCCGACAAGAATTTCATTGATCCTATTCCCAAAAAGATCCATAGTCAGCCAGCCTATTGTGCCCATGTCAAAGAGGAAGAAGACGGAAATCCTTGGTTTCATGACATCAAAGAGTATTTGGCAAAAGGAGATTACCCAGAGCTTGCGAATCCCACTCAGAAAGACACACTTCGAAGACTATCCTACAACTTCTTTCACAGCGGAGGAATACTATATAGGAGGACTCCTGATTTGGGATTATTAGGTTGTGTCAACGCAAAGGAAGCATCCAAGATGCCAGAGGAGATTCATGATGGGCCCCTTGGCATGCATATGAACGGTTTTGTTCTAGCAAAGAAGATAATCCGAGCTGGTTACTTTTGGACGACTATGGAAAAAGACTGCATCCAGTATGTCCAGAAATTCCATTGTTGTCAGATACACGCAGATATGATAAAGATACCTCCAAACAAGCTCAATGCAACAATCTCACCATGGCCGTTCACTGCCTGGGGCATGGACGTTATTGGACCAATCAAGCCTGCCCCCTCCAACGGACACAGGTTCATTCTGGTAGCCATCGACTATTTCACCAAATGGGTCAAAACATACCAGTGACTAAGAAAGTCGTGGCAGACTTTGTCCGCGACCGTATTATTTGTCGATTCGGGATTCCTGAGTCAATCATCATCGACAATGGTTCCAATCTCAACAGTGACTTGATGAAATATGTGAGAGGATTTCAAGATCCAATACAAGAATTCCACAGCTTACAGACCTCATATGAATGGAGTTGTAGAAGCCGCCAACAAAAACATTAAAAAGATACTAAGAAAGATGATAGAAAGGCACAAGCAGTGGCACGAGAAGTTATCATTTGCTTTATCGAGATATCGCACCACAGTTCGCACCTCAACATGGGCAACTCCCTATATGCTAGTTTATGGTACTGAGGCTGTTATTCCTGCCGAAGTCGAGATTCCATCTCTAAGAATTATACAAGAAGCTGAGCTCAACGACGTAGAATGGGTAAAGAGCCGTTATGAGCAACTAGCCCTCATAGACGGAAAAAGAATGAATGCATTTTGTCATGGGTCAACTCTATCAGAACAGAATTACCCAAGCCTTCAACAAGAGAGTCAAGCCTAGACAGTTCACACCGGGGCAATTGGTGCTGAAGAAGATATTTCCACATCAAGACGAAGCCAAAGGGATGTTCTCTCTCAACTGACAGGGTCCATACATGGTTCACTGGGTACTGACAGAAGGAGCACTTATACACGCAGAAATGGACGGAGAAGTCTGGCCAAAGCCAATTAATTCAGATGCAATCAAACGCTACTATGTGTAATCTTTATGCTTTATCAATAATGTAAATTGAATTATGCCTGACCTGATTCCCGTTTAAGAGGGGATATGTAGGCATCCCTATGGGTTCGGTCACAATTCAATAAAAATTTTCATTTTCCCCGCAATTGAAAACTGAGGCAGAATTTTGAGGAGGACCCTCAAAATCCTGATGCAAGTTCAGTCAATCGTCGCACGAGCAATAGTCAGAAGCATTCACCCATCAAACTGGGGCAGAATTTTGAGGAGGACCCTCAAATTTCCGTAGTAGGAGAGGTTGCAATGTACCGAGCCGTGTCACGGTTGTCGGTTCATCCCAAAATTATTTTTTAATTATGCTTTTACAAAATCATGCATGTTTGTTTTTGAATCAGTTTTGTTTAACAACGCTACCCCAATAATATAGACAGTATTATCAGATCGAGCCCAAACAGTCAAGAAAAGCCAGCAGGGATACAAACTAACCCCTCCGTTTATAGAACTCATGATCTTTCTTTGGTCGCAGGCACTAAGGCTACAAAATCCCTAAACGTATTGTCCACCCAGGGGACAAGAGTTGTTCATAATACGATTCTCAAAACTGTTGCACTTGCCGACATTTGCTATCGGCACGCACAAGTAATGCTCTATTTCACAATGCTCCCAATAATAACAATGTCGCAATCTGTTATCATCTAAGAAACTCTACTGTCATTTGTTGCATTGCATAAGGCTACTATTCTGCCTCACATTTGCATAAGGATACTATTTTGCCTTCCGAGGTTAAGCTCTACCTCCATCTACATCATTGCATAAGGATACCGTTCTGCCTTCCGAGACTAAGCGTTGTCTCCCTCTGCATTTGCATATTTGCATAAGGCTACCATTCTGCCTTCCGAGGTTAAGCTCTACCTCCATCTACATCATTGCATCAGGCTACCATTCTGCCTTCCGAGGTTAAGCTCTACCTCCATCTACATCATTGCATCAGGCTACCATTCTGCCTTCCGAGACTAAGCAATGTCTCCATATGCATTGAATAAGGATTCCTTTCTGCCTTTCGAGGCTAAGCTCTGCCTCCAATTTACCTTTCAAGACTGACCGTTGTCTCAAGCACTATTTACTTCGCTTTCCTTTCGGGCTAAGCTCTGTCCTTTTATTCGCATGGGCTGGAATATCGCCGAATCATCCAAGGGCGTCATCATTCGGAGGCACCATTTTCATGGCCCGAGAACACCATGCCATGGCCTGAGGATCTCTCCCAACCTCTGCATATCATTATTCAAAGGCGTCATCGTTCAGAAGCACCATTTACATGGCCCGAGAACATCATTTTCATGGCTTGCGAATCCTGCATCAAGGAATTCATAGCCTAGGACATCATGGTTTGAGGACGTCATCCTTAACCATCCAAATACATCATTCATGGTCCAACGGGAATTTGCATCATGCTTAAATTACGCACAATATATGCTTGTATTATTTATTTTCAGGTAATCCGGCCAGCAAACTACCATCCCGGCAGGAGCGGTCCCGCTCCAGTTCTCCCAACAACCCTGTAAGTCGTTTGTGCACCTAACCCTATACGTTGCGTCCGTTCTTGTAAAACTTCATCGGTATATGATACTCTCAAATTACACCTTAAAATAGTTTAAGCGGCCGGTTGTCAAATATAATAACCCAACAAGGTTGGGGTCGAATCCCACAGAGAATAATATGGAGGCGATTTGGAATGTAAGAGAATTATCACTTATCACGCAATGCCAAACAAATAGATTTTGGTTTTGAAAATTTTTATAACTAAATGAGAAAATATAAACTAACCTATAAAGCAAGTAAAATGATCAATGGAAACAAGAATGAATGCATCAGGTATTACACTCAAGTAACAATCCAATATATTTCACGATTTTACAAATATGAGTGAGTTTATGTTAATTAGCCACGGATAATAATTCAAAATTAGCTTTTTTCCAAAGACTAATAAGACTTCCTAATTGAATTATTCCTAACCCAATCAAGAGATTAAGCACACCCGAATATGGCTATAAGTAGTTCAATCCTATCCCTAGGCAAAATCTATAAAATGAGGGTTAAAGCCCCAAGTTCTTGTTAATTAATCTTTGCCAAACCCAAATTATATTTCCCAAAATTAATTAGGAGTTAATGGACGAGTCCTAGGGTTAGCTAATCCCTTTGGAAACATTAAAGAACAAGAATAATAAAAGTAACAATAAATCACTTCATAAATATATAAAAATCATTCAATACATAAGCACAACAAGGTATTTAATCCACTCTTTAAATATGAATATTTCCATAAACAAGATTCAAGTGTTGGAAACAAATACTACACACTTAAATATTCAATACAAATCAAGGAAATGAAGAAACAAACATAAAGGGGTAAGAAATCTTTAACCACAAGATTGAAATGTTCAAATCCCAAGTGTGTGTGCAAACCCTAGCTTCCACAAATGTTTTCTCTCTTCTTCTCTACTCAAAAATATATTTTACAATGCCAAAGTTATGCCAAAAGATATGCTAGGTCGAGTACATGTGAGTTGGGAAGGCAAAAATGTGATTTTACATTTCTATCCAGTGTTGATGCCCGTTGGCCGCACCTGCGGAAAAATCCTCGCAGGTGCAGTTCCGCAGAAGCGGACTACACATCGCAGGTGCGGTTCTCGATGACTTAAGCACATTCCGCAGAACCACTTCGCAGGTGCGCTTTTCTACTGTTGAGCTTCATCCGTAGGTGTGTTCAGTTCTCCGCAGGTGCGAGGTCACACCAGCAGCCTAAAGTCCGCAGGTGCGGAATCACTGGAGGTTTTTGTGCATTTTTCACCACTTTGTACGCAACTCCACTCCAATTCAACACCAACCACTTCATGGCATCATTTCCCTGAAATTCGATAAATACACACTATAAAGGACCTCATATTATCATTGAGAGACGCAAAATCTAAGGAAAAGAGGATAAAACGAGTGGTAAAATCACCACTCATCAACATCCCCAACTTAAAGCTTTTGCTTGTCCTCAAGCAAATCAAAACCAACAACTAAATGAGGTTCTACCATTTAAAGAACAAGTTGTGTTGCTATCATTTATAAATCACATTCTCCACTAAGCATTATGCTTATGAATTTGGTTGGTACTGATAATTAGGCTCAAGTATGCATCTTACCCGAATAACTCCCTCAAAAAAAAAAACTTCAAGAAGTGCAAAGGAGGTTTCAAAATAATCAAGTGACAAGAATAAGCCTCAAGGAGTGACTCAAAAGCACTATTCTGCTACATATACTCAACTCATTCATTTCCGGATATATCAATTTCACCAATCCATCCTAATTCATGTGTCCTCACAAGAAAGGAAGTCCCAAAATCACCATATTTACAAGAACAACACAAGGGACAAATTAACAAAGATACTCACTCTCACAAAGAATTTCAAGTGTTACAAGATATCATGCCATAGGCCTGCCCTTATTTTAATGCATCGCTTATTCAAGAATATTCGGTTGGAGATCCCATAAGGACTTTTTAAGCTTGTAATGTAGTCTTAGGGAAGGGTTGGATAAACATTTGGGTACAAGTGACTACACCCTCCTTGAACACTACTCACATTTTTCTTTCTTGATGCACTTTGTTTCTTTTCAAACCACATAGTCTCATTTTCATCTAGTTACCAACCTAGAACCACTTTAAATACCTCACAAAATCTCTTTAAAGCTCCAATATATATATATATATTTCTTTTTCTTTTCTTTTTCTCTTTTTTTTTTATGTATTTCTTTTGGAGCTTGAATAATTTTTTAAAAGAATATTTCGAGGTATATATTCTACACTCAATGTACAACCTTACCAATTTCCACTTTGACACCACACCCCCAACTTAGGATTTTATCCTCATTCTAAATATTCAAGGAGGGACAGGTTCAAAAGAGGGAATTATATTGCAAAAGGGGAAGGTTTGTAATGAGGTAGCCAAGGAAAAAGTTAAAGGCTCAAATGGGGTAACTAGTGATAATATCTATACAATGGTGGCTCGAAAGGCTAAAGGGGTTTTCAAATAACACAAAGAATGCCTAAGGTCATTTCTCCAACCAAACATAATTATCATTAGCATTGAAAAACCAACCGGGCAAGTTCTAGATGATAGAGGTGAACACAAGATTTATTTATACAAACACTAACATACATGGCACATGATATAATCAAGACGGATCAATTTCAATTTCCAACAGGAGTCTAGAGCAATTTTGAAACTAGTGAGCCGCGAGTCACTACAAGATCCAAAATCTTATCACAAAGATTATTCTTCACCATGCAACTTACTTGTTTTACTTCAAAACCAAAATTTTGAGAGGTATTCTTAATTTACATTTACATACTGATGTGCCGGAGAATTTAGGCACATTTAATACCAAATTGTTTAGATTATAGTTTTTTTTAAGTGCATTTATCTTTTATACTTATGTAATTTTGATGTTTTGCAGTGCATGAGGGTTGAAACTCAAGAACAGTAAAAGAGATAAAAGAAAAAGCTGAAAAGGATAAGAAAAAGACAAGATGCGATCGCATAATCAACAAGGGGGGAATGCATATCTTCTATGCGGACCACATAATGCACAGGTGGACCGCGTAGTTCAACATATTGTTTAGAAAAAGTTCATGTGCAAAAATGCGACCCATTATGCAATCACATAACTGGTTTGCGAGCCGCATAATGGACCACAAACCTCCAATTCCAAAAGCTGAGCTTAGAAATATGATGCAATTGTGCGCTCGCATATCAAAAATGCAGACCGCACATCATGAATGCGGCGACGCACCTGGAAACTAGGGTTTGTATCTACGACGACACCGTGAAGAATGCGAACCGCATTCCTGTTATGCGACAGGAATGCGGTCGCATAAATGACCTGGAAAGGCAATTTTTTCCGTTTCTCACCCCGAGTTTTAGCCCACTATAAATAGATTTATTGGAGTTTTGTGGGTCATTCTTGTCTGGTTTTTAGGCTACAATACACTCATTGCATATTCTTCTCTTTTGGAAGCTTTAGAAGTGAGGATTCTTCTATTTTGTAAGCTTTATGACATTTATTACTCTCATCTTTTTGTCTTTAAGCATGAGTAGCTAGCTTTAAATTCTAAGGTTGTGGACCCTAAATGGGTGTTATGTTATTGGGTATTTAACATTGACTATATATATAATGGTTGGTTGATATTTACTTCTCATTCTTCATTGATTGTTGGTGGTTGCAAACATTAACTAGTGCCATTAAATCCTTTCTTTACTTGGAAAAGTGAGTTAGGATTGGTAGGAGTAAATATCAAAGACTCAAGGCTTTAAACCTTGTTTAATAGAATCGCTTAGAAATAAGTGGGTTTTATTTGGCATAAAGTGATTTCTATTCATTATAACTCTTTTATATTTGGAAAAACCATAAAGAAGAAATAATACCCAACTATTGGAAAATATTGGTTAGTCATTTAGAAATCATGTGCATATCTAAAGGGCCTTCCATTAGAAATATATCATATTAATACCTATTTGCATTAAATTTCATTGATGGGGACACAACCTTGGTTTAGTTAATCACATTAATTACAACGTTAATTAATCATACTTGTCAATATTTGGATCAAATTACTGCACAATCTATTCTCAGATTCTTGTTACAATTAACGGAATAGAGATACGATTTGAGTTAAGATTCATACTACCAAAGTAAACATTTCACGCCTATTCCCTGTGGGATTCGACCCCAACCTTGTTGGGTTACTATATTTGGCATCGATCACTTTACACTATTTTAAGGTGTAATTTGAGCATATCAAATTTTGGCGACGTTGCCGGTGAATACAGTTTTGAAATTACTAGATAGTGTGTACTTTAATTTAAATTTTTTTCTATTCCATCACACGTTGCTCGTTTTTTTGGTGTGCTAGGTGACAATGGCCAACGTTGATTACGATGAAGAGGAGAACCCTTTTGCCGACATCGAAGAATACCTTGATGACACCAATGTTATCCTCCCTCCGGTGGTTGGTGTCTCTACATTCAAAGTGGATCATGGGATGATTCTAATGATAAAAGCGGAAGGATGATTTCATATATCAACGGATGATGATCCAATGCAACACCTAAGGAACTTCTTAGGTGTATGCGCCATGCACAAACAAACTAATGTGACGGATGATGCTATGAGGTTGCGAGTGTTCAATTACTCGTTGGCGGGAGAAGAAAAAAATGGCTTCAAAACTTACATCCTCAATCAAATCAAAACCAACAACTGGGTCATTAGCAAAAAGTCATAGCTCAGAGATTAAATATTTTTCTTCAAGCAATTGCCAGGGGAGCACTTACACGAGGCATGGGACCGGTTCAAGCTATACCTAGTGAGATCACCAAATAATGGTTTCCCAGACCATATTTTGATGGAGAAATTCTATATGGGTTTGGACCCACTATCCCAGTCCAATGCTAAAAATGCCGTAGATGGGTCATTCATGGACAAGTCATTCGCAAGGATTACTCAAATTCTAGACAAAATGGCAAAGCATAATCAAGCATGGTACTCGGAGGATGCCAGCGTTGGAATTTCCTATAGTACTCCCTCTCTTACCAACATGATTAAAGACAATCAAGAGAGAGACCAATTGATTGTCGGTATTGCTACCAACATTGAATGTGTTGACAAAGATGTTCACTGAGAGTCAAACAAAAAAGGTAAATTTGGTGGAAGACATGCAATCGATGGGAAGTCAAGACTTTGAAGAATCCAATTATGTCCAAAATTCTCAAGGTGGTTTCCGCCAACAAAATAATTGATGGCCAAACCCGCAAGGGCAAGGCCAACAAAATTAGAGAAATGATCAAGGTGGTCAAGGATCTTGGAACAAAAACAACAATTATGCCAATAGAAGTTCCAACCCTTATGTTCCACCAAGAGGGAAATATTCCAACTCCTCACAATACAAGGAGGGGCCGTCGAATGAGTCCAAAATGGAAGGGACGCCAGAGATAATCTTGCAAAATAAAGATCGAAGTGATGCAACAATGAAGAACATGTCCAAGGTAGTGGGATCACACACCGCCTCCATTCAAAAGCTCGAGATGAAAATGAGAGATGTGTCACGAGAACAAACTCCCAAGCTAAAGGGTATTCTTCCGAGTGACACTATTGTCAACCCAAAAGGTGGTGTAAGCGGGCCATCTTCTCATTGCATGGCCATCACCACTAGAAGCGGTAAGGTGCTTCAAGATGAAATAGAACAAGTGGTTGATGTAGAAAATCTTGATCAGGAAGTGGACGCACAAGTTGAATTTCCGGTTGTTATTGAAATTGAGAAGGCCTCCCAAGAGGTAAATATCCAAGAAGCAAAGCATGGAGAGGTTAAGGAAAAAGTGAAGGACACTCCAAAAGATCCTCCACCAATTCCTCGACCTACCCCTCCATTCCCTCAAGGGCTTGCATGAAGGGTGGACGATGGAAAGTTTGAAAAGCTCTATGACATCTTGAAACAATTGTCGGTAAACATCCCATTCCCATTCTTGGAGGCTTTCCAAGAAATGTCGGGGTTTGCCAAATAATTGAAAGATTTGATGACCCAGAAGAGAACTACAAAGAATGAAGTGGTGAACTTGACTCATCGGGTAAGTTCGATAATTTCTACAACCACCGTAGAGAAAAAAGGAGACCCGGGAGCATTCACTATCCCATATACCATCGGGTTGAGAGACTGTGCTAGAGCACTTTGTGATAACAGGGCTAGCATAAATTTGATGCCTCTTGATATCTACAAGCAAGCGAGATTGGGGTTGCCACAACCCACTAGCATGAGATTGCAAATGGCTGACCGATAAATTAAGAAACCCATGGGCATTGTTGATGATGTCTTGGTAAAGGTGGGGAAGTTCCTTCTCCCGGCCGATTTTGTCATTTTGGATTGTGCAGTAGACTAGGAGATTCCTATCATCCTAGGAAGACCATTCCTTGCGACGGGAAGAGATTTAATGGACTCGAAATGACATGAAATCAAGTTCCGAGTGAATGATGAGGAAGTCAGCTTCGAAGCTAGCAAGGGTTTGAAATTGCCAAGTGCATACGAAGGAATCTCAGTCATTGATGTAGTTGATGAGGTTGAAGATGCTATTGAGATAAATATGGAAGAAGAATGCCTCGGCGAGGCTTTGGCGGATATCTTGGTAAACTTTGATGGTGAAGACATCGAGGGGTATGTTGAAATAGTGAACACATTGGAAGGACGTGGGTCCTATACATGTGCACCAAAGAAGCTCTCTCTTGACTTAGGGAATCGAGCTACTCCTCCCGCAAAACCTTCAATCATTGAGCCACCAAAACTTGAGATCAAACCACTTCCATCACACTTGAAGTACAAATTTCTCGGTTCTAATAACACTTTACCGGTAATCGTTTCGTCTTTGTTGAATGATGTGCAGGTT
The DNA here is from genome assembly GCA_005239505.1 of Nicotiana paniculata. NCBI lineage: Eukaryota > Viridiplantae > Streptophyta > Magnoliopsida > Solanales > Solanaceae > Nicotiana > Nicotiana paniculata. The sequence goes on from ML365401.1 coordinate 26,701, forward strand.
GATGAATTGTTGAATGTCTTGCGGAAGCACCGACAAGCACTTGGATGGATAATTGCTGACATCCGAGAATCCCCGCCGGGATATGTTAGCACAAAATTCAATTAGAAGAAGGGAGCAAGCCAAGTGTGGAACATCAAAGAAGGTTAAATCCTTCAATGCAAGAAGTGGTCAAGAAAGAAATTATCAAATGGTTGGATGTCGGGGTTGTCTACCCCATTGCGGATATTCCATGGGTGAGTCTGATACAATGTGTACCAAAGAAGGGGGGCATGACGATGATTCACAAAGAAAAGAATGAGCTTATACCTACACGAACGGTCACCAGATAGAGAGTATGCATGGACTATCGGAAGCTCAACAATGCCACCTGCAAGGATCATTTCCCTATGTCTTTTATTTATCAAATGCTTGATCGGCTAGCGGGAAGATATTTCTATTGCTTTGAAGTCAAGGACCAAAAGGGCACCGAAAACCAAGTGACGGATCATGTCTCTTAAACTTGAAGAAGACGGATGACCAAATGATGATCTTGATATCAATGATGCCTTCCCTGATGAGCACATCTTGGAATTATCTTCTCCATCCACTCTTTGGTACGCCGACATTTCCAAATATTTGGTTAGTGACCTAATCCCGGATGATTTGGAAGCATACCAAAAGAAGAAGTTCTTAAGAGAGTGTCGGCAATATTATTGGGAGGAGCCATTCTTGTTCCGTATCTGTACGGACAACATTATTAGAAGGTGTGTTCCAGAGGAAGAAATGATGAAATACTAAAGGCATGCCATGACTCACCGGTTGGTGGTCATCACAGAGGCAATTGGACGGCGACAAAAGTGCTTGAATGTGGTTATTATTGGCCGTCCATCTATCATGATGCCAACTGAATGGTCAAATCTTGTGACCAATGTCAGGGGCAAGGATCAATCTCCAAGAGGCACGAAATGCCTATGCACTTTGTTTTGGAGGTGGAAATATTTGATGTGTGGGGCATTCACTTTATGGGCCCCTTTGTGAGCTCCTGTGGTATGAAGTATATTCTGGTGGCTGTGGACTACGTGTCCAAATGGGTTGAAGCCATTGCCTTGCCAAACAATGAGGCAAGGAGTGTGACTGCTTTCTTAAAGAAAACATCTTCACGCGGTTTGGTACTCCTAGAGCCATTCTTAGTGATGGTGGGTCTCATTTCTGCAACAAGGTTTTCACTGGCCTGTTAGATAAATACGGTGTCAAGCATAAGGTGGCCACACCTTATCATCCCCAATCAAGCGGCCAGGTAGAAGTTTCCAACCGGGAGATCAAGAACATTCTAGCAAAGACAGTCAATGCAAATAGGACCGACTGGTCAAGGAAGCTGGATGATACATTGTGGGCATACCGCACTGCATACAAAACTCCCATTGGTACTTCTCCCTACCAGTTAGTCTTTGGTAAATCTTGTCATCTACCTGTGGAACTAGAGCATAAAGCCATGTGGGCTTTGAAGAAGTTGAATTTGGACTGGACTGAAGCTGCAAACCTGAGGCTTACCCAACTCAACGAAATGGAGGAATTCCGTTTCCACGCTTATGAAAGTGCACCTACGTATAAGGAAAGAATGAAATTTTTCCACGACATGAAGATTTTGAAAAGGAAGTTCCACTCCGGTGACTTGGTGTTGCTCTTCAACTCAAGACTCAAATTGTTTCCGGGCAAGCTCAAATCAAAATGGTCCGGTCCATTCAAAGTGGTAGATGTGTCCCCATTTGGTGCCATGGAATTAGCATCTGAGGATGGGCTCCGCACTTTCAAAGTAAATGGCCAGCGCATCAAGCATTATTTGGGCACTGTTGGAGAAAGACATGTGGTGGAGCAATTGGCTCTTAAAGACGGTCCATGCCCGACCGATGAATGAATCCAAAAGAATGCCAACTTCTTCGTGCCGCAACGTGAAATCAAGCGCTTCATTGGAGGCAACCCATGTGTGGTAACACCCTTTTTGTCTTGTAAATTTCAACTTTTGTTAATTTTATTTAATTGAGCAATTTAAAGTGTGTGTTAGAGTGCAGGTGGTTCAAAAGTGCACAAAACAGGGTAAAATTGCAAGTGAACGAGAAGCTAAGAAAGAGTGTCCAGTTTGCGACACCAATGCTATCGCATTTTCACTTTGCGGATCGCATTGTCATCGCAAACCTGGACAGTTAGTTTGGCACTTTTGGATGGCTGGAATGCGGTGCCAAGGTGCACTATGCGAACTGCATTTCACTTATGCGATCGCATAGTGCATCGCATTGTGAACCTTGGGTAATCTTAGCAATACCCCACTGCATAACTAGTATGCGGTCGCATACCAGGTTATGCGGCCACTTTGCCATCACAATACGCCCAGGTAAGTCCTACACTCTTCGCATATCTCACCATAAACGGCCACACTCACAACACTCTGCACTTAATAAAATGAAAAAAAGAAAAAAAAAGAAAAAAGAAGAGAGAAAGATGAACAACGGGGATACGGCTTCGTGATTTCAACGAGCCTAGCAAAGATCTGGGGGATTCACCTGTCAAATTTTTTGTTCATCTTCTTCATCCTCTGGTACGTCAACCTCTTCTAATCTCGATTTCTCATAACTTCTTTTAGTTTAGGCTAAATTTCAGTGTGATTTCTTTCTTTTTCCTTCCTTTTGATTATTGTTAGTGTACCCCCGTTCATCCTAGTGGGTATTTGCTTGCAATGGGGGGAAACATCCTAAGAATAATGTTAAAATGTTTCTTGTGGGTCATGAAATTAGGGTAGCCATTGTTAGGGTGAGCAAAGCTCTGAGAACGACGAGTTTTGCGGTCCGCATACTCATTGTGCGGTCTGCATTTGTGTCGCATTCCAAACCCTAGGCACCCTGAGGAAAGATGGTACAATACGGCAACTCTGCGATCACGTAGTTGATATGCGGACCGCAGAGTCATCGCAGACCTCAACAGTTGGATGCCTGATGTAGCTTAGTGTTTGCGGTAGTTCTGCGATCGCAAATCCACCTTTGCAGTAGACTATGCGATCGCATAATATGGTGAAACTATCTTGCATTTGATTCTGTGATGACTATATGAATCGCATAATGGATATGCGATCGCATAAGTTATCGAATAATCAACCATTCTCAGCACATTGTTACTTTGCGACAGGTTTGCGGTCCGCATAGTGGTTATACGATCGCATAACCTGTCGCATAGTAGATTTTCTCAGTTAAATTTTTCCTTATGTCTGCTACATCACTCACACGTCGTTCTTTGCAGATATGCCTCGCCAAAAACATTCAGCTTCAGCCAATAAAAGGGCTTCCTCCAACCGTCAAGCACCACCGGAAAAACGTCCACGACAAGCACCACCCCAATCTATTGATGAAAGTCACTCCCAGTCTGATGAAGCAGAGACTTTTCCATCTGTTAATCTACAGGCTGAGGCAAGGCGAAAAAAGGTGATGATTTCCAGCTTAGGTTCCCGCTCCCTGATTCTAGGACTCTGTATAGAGAGGGGCTCTTAAACGAAAAATCCTGACTGAGAAACAATTAAGTCTGAACGGCCTTCAGGAACAATACCTCACATTTTAGCGAACATCAAAGCTAGAAAGTGGGAGTGTTTCACTTTGCTTCCTGACAAATTTAATGAAACAGTGGTGCGCGAGTTCTATGCATCCTATGGCGCTTCCAGAACAGCTCACCACAAGCGCAACAAACTATTCTACGACATTGTTCTAGTTCGGGGGAAAGAGGTATACTGTGATGGGGCGACAATTCATAATCATTATTTCTCAACCCAGTGCCCTAGTACAGCGGAGTATGAGGCCAAATTGGCCAATAGAGATGGAGAGCGAGCTTTGCATCAGTGATTGCCAAGGGTACACCAACCTGGATTGACCCTCCACACAAAATATACAAGGAGGATCTTACACAAGAGGGCCGATTCTGGCTCAGTTTTGTCACTTCCCGCTTGATCCCAACCCGGAATGAAACAGACATAAGCATTGAGAAAGCTATTCTCATTACTTGCATTATGACCGGGATCACGATCGATGTGGGTGACATCATTTCCAAAGATATAGGGGTCCGGGCATGGCAGAAAGCCACATCATTTTCTTTCCCTGCTTGATCACATCCCGCTGTAAAGCTGCGGATGTTCCTACAATGCCACATTCTGACAAGATGGGAAAAGCAGAGAAGGATATCGACATCACACGCATTAGTGATGAGGTGCCAAAGGTAGTTGATGTTCCTCCAAAGATTCAGATTCAGATTCCCATCGAGACATACATCTCCAACTCCCAGACTCCTATTGCATCTTTGACCACAGAGGCATTCAATACTGCCCTACAACCTACCCTTCAAGTCATTGCCCAGCCACCTGCTTCATTGCCAGTCCTTTCGAGGCTTGGTCTCCTAGCTCAGCACACCAATGCTAAGGTAGACAAGCTTCTGAATGACCTCCCTACACTTATTAGGCAGGCTCTGACCCCCATTCACTCATCAGTGACGGCCCTACAGCAGATGCACATATCTTATGCGGGTCGCTTGTAGGGGCTTAAGGCCAGGATTGAGAAGATAGAGCATGGTGAGGTTGGAGACCTGCCAATGCTCGGCGCTGATGTGACTACACTTAAAATTGAGCTCCACAAGCTGCAGCATCTGGAGTTTGATTTCTCTTCCTTCCTTCCCAAAGAAGGAGAGCAGGGAGCGGGCGCATCAGACACTAGGCTAGGTCTTGATTTCTCCACACTAATGATAGCCCAGGCAGCCCAGACTGTTGGCCCTTCCTAGTCCCCACTTTCCTCTGAGCCAGTTGACATACGTTCCGGGGAGGAGTCCGGACATTCAATAGAGTCCGAGGGTGAGGAATCTATCTGAGGAGGAAACTGATGAGGAGGACCTTTCTGCTGATAATGAAGGCCCTCAGGAGAAGGGCAAGCAGGTTACCGTCACCACGGCTACGGAGGAAGAAGAGGAATCTCAGGTACAGTTGGCTATACAACGGTCACTAGTTGACACTGCTACTCGGGCCACAACATCAGACATTCCGCCGTCAGCAGGCGAGGCCAGCAGCTCTCGGACTCCATCTTCAGTTGCAGGACATGAGGATACTCCACCTATAGCAGCCGTCACCTCTCCAGTTGAGTCTTCAGCAGCTCTTCCACCACCATTGGCCGTCTTACCCTCAGATGAGACTTCAGCAGCCCCAGTTCCACTAGAGGTCATTGACCCTGCTGGCACCCAGTAGGCTACTGACTCCCATAGCGCTTAGTGCGCCCCAGGGAGCCCCTAACTCTGTTTTACATTTCTTATGCATTAAGGACAATGCATGATCTTTGGTTGGGGGTGTAAGGGTAGCCTTGTATGAGTATCTTTTGTGGCAACTTGTGTGATACTCAAACTATTGTACTTATTTTCTTTTTGTACGTTGTCGGTAAACATTTTGTATATACTTGTGTTGTTTATTGTTAACTTGTGTTGTCCTCGTACATATGTTAAAAAAACAAAAAAAACAAAAAAAAAAATAAGTAGTTAGTTGTACGTATGTTTATCAGTAGTAGTTAACAATGAATTCCCCTTGGTTTTTCTTCGCCAGGTTCTTTTCCAAGGGTGTAATAGTAGAACCATGGTAGTAGGATAAAACGTATTGACCAGTTTAGTGTAGGTTTCTAGTCTCAAGCATGTGTGTCTGTAAATAACCTATACCCTTCTGTGATATATATATATAAAAAAAAAGGTATCTTGTGTTGTAAAGACAATCAACTTTGTGAACTTGAGGCTCGCTTTTTGACTCTATGCTTACTTAGAATTATACATGTAAATAGGAGGAAAGCTTCCAGTTGCCAAGTGTTGACTCGAGAGCTAAAACTATGTTGAGCCAAACAGTCGTGTGCCGTGTGTGTTGGCTTTTGTATAAATAATTCTTGTGTTGTTTCTGTCGTCTAGAACTTACCCGGTTGGTTTTTTGATGCTCATGATAAGTACATTTAATTAGAGAAATGACCTTAGGCAGTCTTTATGATATGGAAAACCCAGTGAGCCTTTCAAGCTACCCAAAGTATTCATGTTATCACTAGTTACCCCATTTGAGCCTTTAACCTTTTTGTTGGACACCTCATTACAAACCTTTCCTTTTTTTTTTATAAAATAACTCCATATTTTTAACACGTCCCTCCTTGAACTTTGAGAATGAAGCTAAAATCTAAGTTGGGGGTGGGGTGTCAAAGTGGAAGTTGATAAGGTTGTACATTGAGTGTAGGAACCTGCACCTCAAAATATTCGCATGAGATTATTCAAGCTCCAAAAGAAAAACAAAAAAAAACAAAAAAAGAAAGAGAAAAGAAAAGAAATATATATATATATATATATATATATATATATATATATATATATATATACACACACATATGGAGCTTTGAAGAAGAATATAAAAAAAAGAAGAGAAAAAGAAACTAGAGGGGTATGTCAGGTGGTTCAAAGTTGGTAACTAAGAGACAATAAGGGATATGTGGTTTGAAAAGAGACAAAGGGCATTGAAAGAGAAAATGTGAGTAGTGTTCAAGGAGAGTGTAGTCACTTGTACTCAAATAATCATCCAACCCTTCCATAAACCTACATTACAAGCTTAAAAAGTCCTTATGGGATCTCCAACCGAATGTTCTTAAATAGGCAACGAATCAAAATAAGGGCAAGCCTATGGTATGAGTGTTGTAACACTTGAAACTCTTTGTGAGAGTGAGTGTCTTTGTGAATATGTCCCTTTTTGCTGTCATTGTAAATATTGAGAGTTGGGACCTTCCTTCAGGTAAGGGCACATGAATTGTGAAGTCTGACAGAAGTTGAGTTCTTGAAGTCGGATGCTAGTGCACTCAGCCGAGAGTAGCATTTTGTCAAATTGATCGAGGCTCAAAGTTCACAAGTTGATTAGTTTCCTTTTATATAACAATGATTGTTCATAAAGGGTAAATAAACGAAAATGCATGCTTGTGGTACTAGAAATTAACACCGCCCTTGGCCATTATTGTTTCCGGTCTTGTAGTTGGAGTTTAGGGTAGGATAGAGTCGTTTTAGTTGCTTGAGGACAAGCAAGAGTTTAAGTTGGGGGTTTTGATGTGCCGGAGAATTTCGGCACATTTAATACCAAAATTGCTTAGATTTTAGTTTGTTTTTAAGTGCATTTATCTTTTATAGTTATGGAATTTTGATGTTTTGCAGTGCATGAGGGTTGAAACTCCAGAACAGTAAAAGAGATAAAAAAAAAGCTGAAAAGGATAAGAAAAAGACAAGATGCGATCGCATAATCAACAAGGGGGGACCGCATATCTTCTATGCGGACCGCATAATGCACAGGTGGACCGCATAGTTCAACAGATTGTTTAGCAAAAATTTCAAGTGCAAAAATGCGGCCCATTATGCGATCGCATAACTGGTTTGCGAGTCGAATAATGGACCGCAAACCTCCAGCGCCAAAAGCTGAGCTCAGAAATGCGATGCAATTGTGCGGTCGCATATCAACAATGTGCACCGCAAATCATGAATGCGGCGACGCACCTGGAAACTAGGGTTTGTATCTACGACGACTCCGTGAAGAATGCGAACCGCATTCCTGTTATGCGACAGGAATGCGGTCGCAAAGTTGACCTGGAAGGGCAATTTTGTTTGTTTCTCACCCCGAGTTTTAGCCCACTATAAATAGATTTATTAAGGTTTCGTGGGTCATTCTTGTCTGTTTTTTGGGCTATAATACACTCATTGAATATTCTTCTCTTTTGGAAGCTTTAGAAGTGAAGATTCTTGTATTTTGTAAGCTTTATGACATTTATTACTCCAATATTTTTGTCTTTAAGCATGAGTAGCTAGCTTTAAATACTAAGGTTGTGGACCCTAAATGGGTGTTATGTTATTGGATATTTAACATTGACTATATATATAATGGTTGGTTGATATTTATTTACTTCTCATTCTTCATTGATTGTCGGTGGTTGCAAACATTAACAACTGCCATTAAATCCTTTCTTTACTTGGAAAAGTGAGTTAGGATTGGTAGGAGTAAATATCAAAGACTCAAAGCTTTAAACCTTGTTTAATGGAATCGCTTAGGAATAAGTGGGTTTTATTTGGAATAAAGTGATTGCTCTTCATTATAACTCTTTTATATTTGGAAAAATCATAAAGAAGAAATACTACCCAACTATTGGAAAATATTGGGTAGTCATTTAGAAATCATGTGCATATCTAAAGGGCCTTCCATTAGAAATATATTATATTAATACCTATTTGCATTACATTTAATTGATGGGGAGACAACCTTGGTTTAGTTAATCACATTAATTACAACATTAATTAATCATACTTGTCACTATTTCGATAAAATTACCACACAATCTATTCCCAGATTCTTGTTACAATTAACGGAATAAGATACAATTTGAGTTAAGATTCACACTACCAAAGTAAATCTTTCATGCCTATTCCCTTTGGGATTCGACCCCAACCTTGTTGAGTTACTATATTTGACATCGATCGCTTTCCACTATTTTAAGGTGTAATTTGAGCGTATCAAATTTTGGCATCGTTGTCGGGGAATACGGTTTGAAATTACTAGATAGTGTGTACTTTACTTTATATCTTTTTCTATTCCATCACACGTTGCTCGTTTTTTTTGGTATACTAGGTGAAAATGGCCAAGTCGATTACGATGAAGAGGAGAACCCTTTTGCCGACATCGAAGAATACCTTGATGATACCAATGCTATCCTCCCTCCGGTGGTTGGTGCCTCCACATTCAAAGTGGATCATGGGACGATTCTAATGCTAAAAGCGTAAGGATTATTCCATAACTCAACGGATGATGATCCAACGCAACACCTAAGGAACTTCTTGGGTTTATGCGCCATGCACAAATAAACTAATGTGATGGATGATGCTTTGAGGTTGCAGGTGTTCAAGTACTCGTTGGCGGGAGAAGCAAAAAAATGGCTTCAAAACTTACATCCTCAATCTATCACATCATGGCCTGAGCTTTTCCGAGCCTTCTTAGCAAAGTGGCTCCCAGATAGCAAAAAGTCAGAGCTCAGAGATAAAATATTTTTCTTCAAGAAATTGCCAGGGGAGCACTTACATGAGGCATGGGACCGGTTCAAGCTATACCTAGTGAGATCACCAAATCATGGGTTCCCAGACCATATTTTGATGGAAAATTTCTATAAAGATTTGGACCCACTATCCTAGTCCATTGCTAAAAATGCCGCAGATGGGTCATTCATGGACAAGTCATTCGCAAGGATTACTCAAATTCTAGACAAAATGGCAAAGTATAATCAAGCATGGCACTCGGAGGATGCCAACGATGGAATTTCCTATGGTACTCCCTCTCTTACCAACATGATTAAAGACAATCAAGAGAGACCAATTGATTGTTGGTCTTGCTACCAACATTGATGTGTTGACAATGATGTTCACTGAGAGTCAAAACAAAAAAGGTAAATATGGTGGAAGACATGCAATCGATGGGAATCCAACACTTTGAAGAGGCCAATTATGACCAAAATTCTCAAGGTGGTTTCCGCCAACAAAATAATTGGAGGCCAAACCCACAAGGGCAAGGCCAACAAAATTAGCGAAATGATCATGGTGGTCAAGGATCTTGGAACAACAACAACAATTATGCCAATAGAAGTTCCAACCCTTATGTTCCACTAAGAGGGCAATATTCCAACTCCTCACAATACAAGGAGGGGTCGTCGAATGAGTCCAAAATGGAAGGGATGTTAAAGAGAATCTTGCAAAATCAAGAGCAAAGTGATGCAACAATGAAGAACATGTCTCAGGTAGTGGGATCACACACCGCCTCCATTCAAAATCTCGAGATGCAAATGAGAGATTTTTCATGAGAACAAACTCCCAAGCTAAAGGGTATTCTTCCGAGCGACACTATTGTCAACCCAAAAGGTGGTGCAAGCGGACCATCTTCTCATTGCATGGACATCACCACTAGAAGCGGTAAGGTTCTTCAAGATGAAAAGTAACAAGTGAGTGATGTAGAAAATCTTGATCAAGAAGTGGAAGCACAAGTTGAGTTGCCGATTGTTATTTAAATTGAGAAGGCCTCCCAAGAGGTAAAAATCCAAGAAGCAAAGCATGGAGATGTTAAGGAAAAAGTGAAGAAGACTCCAAAAGCTCCTCCACCAATTCCTCGACCTACCCCTCCATTCCCTCAAAGGCTTGCACGAAGGGTGGACGATGGCAAGTTTGAAAAGTACTATGACATCTTGAAACAATTATCAGTAAACATCCCATTCTTGGAGGCTTTCTAAGAAATGACGGGGTTTGCCAAATACTTGAAAGATTTGATGACCAAGAAGAGAACTACAAATAATGAAGTGGTTAACTTGACTCATCGGGTAAGTTCGATAATTGCTACAAACACCGTTGAGAAAAAAGGACACTCGGGAGCATTCACTATCCCATTTACCATCAGGTTGAGAGACTTTGCTAGAGCACTTTGTGATAATGGGGCTAGCATAAATTTGATGCCTCTTGCTATCTACAAGCAAGCGGGATTGGGGTTTCCACGACCCACTAGCATGAGATTTCAAATGTCCGACCGATCAATTAAGAAACCCGTGGGCATTGTTGATGATGTCTTGGTAAAGGTGGGGAAGTTCCTTCTCCCGGCCGATTTTGTCATTTTTGATTGTGAGGTAGACAAGGAGATTCCTATCATCCTAGGAAGACCATTCCTTGCGACGGGAAGAGCTTTAATGGACTCGGAACGACATGAAATCAAGTTCTGAGTGAATGAAGAGGAAGTCAGCTTCCAAGCTAGCAAGGGTTTGAAATTGCCAAGTGCATACGAAGGAATCTTGGTCATTGATGTAGTTGATGAGGTTGATGATGCTATTGAGATGAAGATGGAAGAAGAATGACTCGACGAGGCTTTGGCGGCAATATTGGTGAACTTTGATGGTGAAGTCATCGAGGGGTATGTTGAAATCGTGAATGCATTGGAAGGATGTGGGTCCTATACATATGCACCAAAGAAGCTCTCTCTTGACTTAGGGAATCGAGCTACTCCTCCCGCAAAACCTTCAATCATTGAGCCACCACAACTTGAGCTCAAACCACTTCCATCACACTTGAGGTACAAATTTCTCGATTCTAATAACACTTTACCGGTAATCGTTTTGTCTTTGTTGAATGATGTGCAAGTTGATGAATTGTTGAATGTCTTGCGGGAGCACCGATAAGCACTTGGATGGACAATTGCCGACATCCGAGGAATCTCGGCCAGGATATGTGAGCAAAAAATTCAATTAGAAGAAGGGAGCAAGCCAAGTGTGGAACATCAAAGAAGGTTAAATACTTCAATGCAAGAAGTTGTCAAGAAAGAAATTATCAAATGGTTGGATGTCGGGGTTGTCTACCCCATTGCGGATAGTCCATGGGTGAGTCCGGTACAATATGTACCAAATAAGGGTGGCATGACGGTGATTCACAATGAAAAGAATGAACTTATCCCTACACGGACGGTCACCGGATGGAGAGTATGCATGGACTATCGGAAGCTCAACAATGCCACGTGCAAGGATCATTTCCCTATATGCCTTTTATTGATCAAATGCTTGATCAGCTAGCGGGAACATCTTCCTATTTCTTCCTCGATGGTTATTCCGGTTACAATCAAATCAATATAGCCTTGGAGGACCAAGAGAAGAGCACATTCACTTGCCCGTATGGGAATTTTGCCTTTAGCCGGATGTCGTTTGGTTTGTGCAACGCTCTGGCTACCTTTCAACGACACATGATGTCCATCTTCTCTGACATGGTGGAAGATTTCCTAGAGGTCTTCATGGATGATTTTTCGATGGTCGGTGACTCTTTTGAGCATTGTCTTGATAACCTTAGACAAGTGCTCAAGAGATGTGAGGAGTCCAACCTCATGCTTAATTGGGAAAAATGCCACTTCATGGTGGACGAAGGCGTTGTCTTGGGGCACAAGATATCAAAACATGGCATTGAAGTTGACCGGGCAAATATTGAAATCATCTCAAAACTTCCTCCACCAACATCGGTAAAGGGTATTCGAAGCTTTCTAGGACACGGCGGATTCTATCGACGTTTTATCAAGGACTTCTCTAAAATTGAAAATCCTATGTGCAAGATCCTTGAGAAAGACGCCAAGTTTGTGTGTTTGATGACAAGTGACTCTCAAGGCATTTGAGGAGCTCAAAGTGAAGCTCACCACGGCACCCATTATTGTCACACCGGATTGGTCTCTTCCATTCGAGCTCATGTGTGACGCCAGTGGTGTAGCAATTGGAGCAGTCTTGGGTCAACGGCATAGCAAGGTTCTTCATCCGATTTATTATGCAAGCAAGAGACTCAATGGTGCGCAAATGAACTATACGGTGACGGAGCAAGAGCTTCCTGCTATTGTGTATGCTTTCGAAAAATTCCGAGTTTATTTGTTGGGATCCAAGGTGGTGGTCTACACCAACCATGCCGCTCTTCGCTACCTCGTGGCAAAGAAAGATTCCAAACCAAGACTAATCTGGTGGGTCCTCTTATTACAAGAATTTGACTTTGAAGTCAAGGACCGAAAGGGCACCGAAAACCAAGTGGCGGATCATCTCTCTAGACTTGAAGAAGACGGACGACCAAAGGATGATCTTGATATCAATGATGCCTTCCCTGATGAGCACATCTTGGAATTATCTTCTTCATACACTCCTTGGTACACCGATATTGCCAACTATTTGGTTAGTGACCTAATCCTGGATGATTTGGAAGCATACCAAAAGAAGAAGTTCTTAAGAGAGTGTCGGCAATATTATTGGGAGGAGCCATTCTTGTTCTGTATTTGTGCGGAAAACATTATTAGAAGGTTTGTTCTAGAGGAAGAAATTATGCAAATACTAAAGGCATGCCATGACTCACCGGTTGGTGGTCATCACGGAGGCAATTGGACGGCGGAAAAAGTGATTGAATGTGGTTATTATTGGCCGTCCATCTATAAAATGGTCAAATCTTGTGACCAATGTAAGAGGCAAGGATATCGCCGACTCATCCAAGGGTGTCATCATTCGGAGGCACCATTTTCATGGCCCAAGAACACCATGCCATGTCCTGAGGATCTCTCCCAACCTCTGCATATCATTATTCAAAGGCGTCATCGTTTGGAGGCATCATTTTCATGGCACGAGAACATCATTTTCATGGCCTGCGAATCCTGCATCAAGCAATTCATATCCCAAGACGTCATGGTCTGAGGACGTCATCCTTAACCGTCCAAAGACATCATTCATGGTCCAACAGGAATTTGCATCATGTTTAAATTACGCACAATATATGTTTGTATTATTTATTTTCAAGTAACTCTATACGTTGCGTCTGTTCATGTAAAACTTCATCGGTATATGATACGCTCAAATTACACCTTAAAATAGTCTAAGCGGTCGATTGTCAAATATAATAAGGCAACAAGGTTGGGGTCGAATCCCACAGAGAACAATATGGAGGCGATTAGGAATGTAAGAGAATTATCACTTATCGCACAATGCCAAATAAATAGATTTTGATTTTGAAAATGTTTATAACTAAATGCGAAAATATAAGCTAACCTAGAAAGCGAGTAAAATAATCAATGGAAACAAGAATGAATGCATCGGGTATTACACTCAAGTAACGATCCAATGTATTTTAAGATATTACGAATATGAGCGAGTTTATGTTAATTAGCCACGGATAATAATTCTAAATTAGCTTTTTTCCAAAGACTAATAAGACTTCCTAATTGAATTATTCCTAACCCAATCAAGAGATTAAGCACACCCAAATATGGCTACAAGTAGTTCAATCCTATCCCTAGGTAGAATCTATAAAATGAGGGCTAAAGCCTCAAGTTCTTGTTAATTAATCTTTCCCAACCCCAAATTATCTTTGCCAAAATTTAATTAGGAGTTAATGGGCGATTCCTAGGGTTAGATAATCCCTTTGGAAAGATTAAAGAACAATAATAATTAAAGTAACAATAAATCACTTCATAAATATATAAAAATCATTCAATACATAAGCACAACAAGGTATTTAATTCACACTTTAAATATGAATATTTCCATAAACAAGATTCAAGTGTTGGAAACAAATACTACTCGCTTAAATATTCAATACAAATCAAGGAAATAAAGAAACAAACATAAATGGGTAAGAAATCCTTAACCACAGGATTGAAATCTTCAAATCCCAAGTGTGTGTGCAAACCCTATCTTCCACAAGTTGTGTTGCTATCATTTATAAATCACATTCTCCACTAAGCATTATTCTTATGGATTTGGTTGGTACTAATAATTAGGCTCAAGTATGCATCTTACCCGAATAACTCCCTCATTAAAAAAAACTTCAAGAAGTGCAAAAGGGGTTTCAAAATAATCAAGTGACAAGAATAAGCCTCAAGGAGTGACTCAAAAGCATTGTTCTACTACATATGCTCAACTCATTCATTTTCGGATATATAATTTCACCAATCCATCCTAATTCATGTGCCCTCACAAGAAAGAAAGTCCCAAAATCACCATATTTAGAAGAACAACACAAGGGACAAATTCACAAAGACACTCACTCTCACAAAGAATTTCAAGTGTTACAACATATCATGCCATAGGCCTGCCCTTATTTTAATTCATCGCTTATTCAAGAATATTCGGTTGGAGATCCCATAAGGACTTTTTAAGCTTCTAATGTAGGCTTAGGGAAGGGCTGGATAAACATTTGGGTACAAGTGACTACACCCTCCTTGAACACTACTCACATTTTCTTTCTTGATGCACTTTGTTTCTTTTCAAACCACATAGCCTCATTTTCATCTAGTTACCAACCTAGAACCACCACTTTAAATACCTCACTAAATCTCTTCAAAGCTCCCATGTTTATTTACACATATATATTTCTTTTTCTTTTCTTTTTTTCTTTTCTTTTTTTGTATATTTCTTTTGGAGCTTGAATAATTTCTTAAAAGAATATTTTGAGGTATATATTCTACACTCAATGTACAACCTTACTAATTTCCACTTTGACACCACACCCCCAACTTAGGCTTTTTGCCTCATTCTCAATATTCAAGGAGGGACGGGTTCAAAAGAGGGAATTATTTTGCAAAAGGGGAAGGTTTGTAATGAGGTAGCCAAGGAAAAGGTTAAAGGCTCAAATGGGGTAACTAGTGATAATATCTATACAATGGTGGCTCGAAAGGCTAAAGTGGTTTTCAAATAACACAAAGAATGCCTCATTTCTCCAACCAAACATAATTATCATTAGCGTTGAAAAACCAACCGGGCAAGTTCTAGATGATAGAGGTGAACACAAGATTTATTTATACAAACACTAACGTACATGGCACATGAATTAATTAAGATGGATCAATTTCACTTTCCAAAAGGATTCTAGAGCAATATTTTTCAAACTAGTGAGCCGCGAGTCACTAAAAGAGCCAAAATCTTATCACAAAGATTATTCTTCACCATGTAACTTACTTGTTTTACTTCAAAACCAAAATTTTGAGGGGTATTCTTAATTTACATTTCACATACAAAAGGATAATTTCTTTAGTACCGAATAATTCAAAAGTCTCTTCCTAGCAAAACAAGACCAATTCCCTTAAGAAAATTGTCACACCATCTATCATAGGGAAAAGTCACCCGGTTCACTTCAAAAATGTTCCTTGAGAAAGAACCGTAGCATGAAGAAAACCCAAGGAAGTACTACCATAGAGATAAAAATAAAAGAACAAAACTATTAAATATAATACTAAAATAAAAGAAACTAATACTAAAGAAGAAAAAATAATACAAACTAAAAGGTACTAAAGAAAATAAGTAAAGAAAGAAAAATAAAAATAAACGAATCACACCAAGCTCAGCAAGAGCACATGACATAAAAAAATAAGCCTGGCAATGGCACACAATATCCCTACAAAAAAGAAGCCCGACAACCGAACATAAACAATGTCATAAACAAATAAAATATGCTCCTAAAGCCACCCCCAACTAAATATATTGTAGTGTCCCCACTGCACAATATCAATAATAAAGAACAATATTTGAGGGTCTCCCTGAGGTATGCATCAGACTAGCAGACTGCAGGAGAAAAGACTAATTAGTGTTGCTGAGAGTTCTCACCATCAGCATCCTCATCATCATCATCATCCTCAGCATCTGCCACGAACGAGTACTCCTCGCTATCCTCATCATCCTGAACTCGTATCCGCCTACTCGGTTGTCCCCATTTAAAGATCGCTTTAATCCCTCTCCACATTTTTATCATGAATTTTACCTTCTTTTTGTTCTTCTCCTTTTCTTTGTCAAAGGATGACTTGAGGTCGACATGCGCCTTGGCCAAGATGGTATAGGAGGAATCGAGCTGGGCAACAATGCTGCCATCTTATCCTGCATATCGAAGTAAGTCTGCATCTCAGCTCTGGAGAAATAGTCGGGTGGGGGCTGGGAGTGTGAGGGCCCACTAGGGAGTTGTGACACTAATTCTCGAATAGATGCAAGCTGGGAGTTCATCTCCCCAAAAGGTCCCTCAACAGGGGCAGTCTGTGAGGAGGATGCTGCTTTTGCAGTAGTGGTGGTGACCTTCCTTTTTTTACTTTTCAGCACACTACCTGCACCTGTCACTCTCAGTGGGTGGAATGACTTGTTTGCCGGTATCCAATGATCTCCCATCGCGCCCCTTTTTCCTCTTCGTAGCGGAATATCGGGTTTATGACATTGGTTTGGACAACTCTTTCCTTTTGGGAAAGGGGTTTGCATATTTTGAAGAGTCGCCACCTAACGATTTTAACGGTGTATTAGGGAACCTAAGGGGTTCAATTATAACTACGTTGCTAACTAGATATTTGGTAAGGTCTTCAAATTATCCTAAGGGGGAGGTGTTAGGCACCCCTCAGGATCCACAAGTGTGGTTCCCGGCCAATAGTTTCATGAATTTCTACGACTAACATATAACAAGTAAAGGCTCAAATAAAAGGGGATTTAAGTCTTAAGCATATAGATGTTTAGAAAATAGTAGAGATGATCACGGACTAGCATATACAAGTGTCCTAGGTTTATAATAATATGGATCAAATCAATGCAATACCCGCTACACGTGGTATTAGCGCACCGGTCATCATATCCATATTCTACCCTTCCCACCCCGTGAAGGTAATTAAAGCGTGTGTTGGTCACGGATTCTATTGCGTGCTATTAACCGTCCCATCCTATCATTCCTGGAGGAGGCTAGGACTACTATCCTAAAAGGAAGTACTAGGTTGACCCCTAGGTTTAAAGGACAAGATTCTACGCGAAAAACAACGACAATTAGGACTTCAGATAAGGGAAAACAAATAAGAGAAGATACAAGGCCCAAGTATTCCTCCACAGATTTATGCACATAATTAGCACGACTCAAACACAAGTACGGCCTTATTAACTTCAGAACCTAAGGCATGATGTATAGGCGAGAATGCAATAGTGAGGCAGCTTTATTACTAATTATAACCATTAATAGTCAAGCAGCAGGTATAAAGGAGTATGTGTCCAGTTTTAATAGATTTAACACCTAAAGCTTGCCTAAGCGTATGACAACACCCAGTAATTAACCAGATTAAAGAAACTATTACAAGTTAGTGCCTAAACATGTTGTACTTAGGTGTTGCAAAAATACAGAACTATTACCAGTTGTTTGGAAACATGGTGAAATTATTTTTTAGGGCCTTTTTCATGCAATCAGTCGTTAAACTAGGTGTTGAATGAGGTTTTAATACATGATATCTAATATGCACACATAGGGATGCGGAATGGGTGATATGCAGAATTCCTAGGCAGGATTTCTAAATGCATAAAGTCACAGTATTTGAACATGTTATGCAGCAAGTATGAGGATGAATTGTTTATTAGCGCATCATTATCCTAAGCATGATTCCTAGGTTTACCACAACATTACAGCGATATTAGGACTGGTTTACATAAATAACAGGTTTATATTAACATTTAATCCTAGAGCATGATTTCTATTAGATAAACGATAATACCATAATAGGATGCTGAAACAGTAAACATGGGCCTAAGGAACAGGATATCTAATGCATGATATGCTTGCATACAATCATCCCTAAGCATGAATTTCTAGTGCACACGTAAGAAATGTAAACCTAGAGGCATGGTATCACCCTTTAACATGTATAACCTACACAACTACCCTTCCCTTTTCACTATCCATTCCCAAATATTTGTTTACAAATTATTACAGACCGGGAATTATGAATTACACAACCAACGGAAAATAAGAAGTTACTTCTATAGGGAGCCTTCAATTAGGCCCAAATCTTCCAAACCTCAATGTCCTTGGTGTTTCATAAGCTTTAATAGTCCGGGTGTGTCAGAGTTCCCTAAGGACCACAAGGGCTCCCGGGCAGTGCTCACACCCAGACATAGCCAAAGAGTTAAACATGTGCAGTGTGGGAAATGCCATCCTTGTGTGTCAAAGTTCACAGGGAACTCAAAGGGTCCCCAAAGCAGTGCCCACACAAAGAGGGATGAACTTAGACTTCTAAGAGTATATGTGAGAGTATTTTTTATTTTTAAAAAAAAGGTTTTAAGTAAGAAACAGTTTTGAGAAAGGGTAAGTAAGAAAACAGTTTTGAAGAAGGAAATAGAAGCTTAACATCACACAAAGGACCAAGGATAGTCCAACAATCACAAACATGGGTAATGAGATTTGAGGGACAAATACATAGCATGTGAGGGCAGACATGTAGTAGGCAGACACACACATAGGCATATAATCAGAAACTCCTAAGGGTCTAGAGGATTAGGGGTACAGTAAAGTACTAGGTTAAATTAACCCCTAAAACAACTACGGTCATGGTTAAACTAATGTACCAGTCATAGGCATGTAAGAAGTAGGTGCTAAGTATACAGAAACATGTTGGTCATAAACAAATAAACCCTAACTTAACATGTAGAGGGGGGTTCAGGATCCTTGATACATGATGAATAATAAGTAAAAACAAATCAGAAGCATGCTGAATTACAACAGTAGTAGAAACATGTTGGTTTGAGGACTGAAATCTAAATCAGAACATACCAGTGAAGTGAAGAAAGCAGTAACACAAACAGGAAAGTAGGAGATGCACAATGGTTAGCCTTGGCTTGCAGCCGGCTAACTTAGAATAGTAGTAGTTAGCACATAAGAGAGAGCAGAGAGTCTTTTTAATTGTGAGAGAGAGATTTTGAATAGATCCATTCGTGTCTAATGAGAGAAAAAGTATGTATATATATAGTTTTGAAAGCTGGGTGAAAAGTAAGGTAAAAATCAGAATCAGTCAAAAATTATGGAACTTAGTATCAATCAGAGTGAAATCAGCTCAAGTACTACCATGATTAAGGGAGTTATTCAAACGGTCAGTAACAAATAAGGAAGGACACCATATATAGCTTAAAGGAATGTTCAAACAGTGTAAAATCATCATAGGTATCCCTTAATTGAAGGGGTTAAATTCAAACGGCTAGTAGGCAAATAACAAAATAAGGAAAGTTCCCATGCATATAACATATAAAAAAACAATTTCAGCCTAGTACAAGTATGCAATTGAGACTAGGTTCATCAGATTCTAATTAAGGAAATAGGGATCAATTAACAGTAAATTAACCAAGCAACAAGGCAAGAAATAAGCTAAAGGTCGGAAATTAGTAAGAGTATCCCATAAGAAATCAGTAAATCACAAGGAAACACGGATAATAAATCATGAACCCTAAAGTAAAAATTACAGAGAATCAAGGATTCGAACAGGAATAACCTCATAATACGCATAGATCTGTTACAGATCTAAAAGAATCGGAAGTTTAGATCCATGAAGGCTTGAGACAGGCCAAAGGTGTAAGGGAGTAGACCCTGAACTCTTGAAGACCTTAGAGACAGCAACACCGGTGAGAAGGAGCCATGAGAGGCCTGAGGATGGTGAGGATTCCATGGTTTCCAGCTAAGAGGCGGCCGGAGAAGACGAACACACCTCATCGGAGGTGGAGAGACCAGAGGTGTGAGAGGGGGAAATGAGAGATGGGGGGGTCTTTAGGGTTTAATTATGGTAAGTGAAATCTGGGCCGTCGATCTAATTTGATCAACGACTCAGATTGATCCGGGGTTGGGCCGGGTAAGAACTGGTTTGGGCTGGGGGTCTGTTAGGTTATTTAATTGGGTTAGGGATTAGGCTAATTTTAGGCTGTAATTGAAATAAAAGGGGCTAGCTGTTAAATACCTAATAAAATTAGATAAAACAATTTACAAAATAGCTAATAATTGTATAAAATGGAATTGATGTTTAGAAAATAAATTAAAATGACTGATTAGCATTTAAAAAATACAAAATGACTAATTACTGGATAAAGATAGTATAAAGCATATGATTGAAGTTAATGCAATCATAGCCAAAGAGTGCCAATTTGGCTAATTGTGAAATAATTTGGTCTTAGTAGGACCCTAAATAATGAATTAAATCAAGAAATGCTTTTGAAATTATTTGTAATGCAATTTTGTAATTAATTATTATAAATAAAATACCTGATAAATTAAAATAAATTAATAAAAATATGGAAAAATTATAGAAAAATACCAATTGCTATTACAGCATGTTTTGAAGGTATATATGTAATTTTAAAATATTATAGGAAAATTGGGTATCAACAGTTGCCCCTCTTTACTCGGGAAGGATGAAAGAGTTGTCGGGTAACGATATGAAGGCCAATTTTGACCGAGCAAAATGATTTGGAGAGATTTAGGCTGCACCCTGGCTTCTGAGCTGCTTACATATCCCTGGTTTTACAGGAATCAGGCCGTATGTATTTCAGGAGCCATCGACGAAGTATACCGTTGAAGTTTCACAAGGACGGACGCAAAGTGCAGGGTTGGGTGGTCAATGTCTTATAGGATAGTTAGGAGAATTGGAGCGGAACCGCTCCTGCTTGGATGGCTGTTGCTAGCCGGATTACCTGCAAATGAATAACAAGCATATATCGTATGTAATTTAAACATGATGCAAATTCCCATTGGACCATGAATGTTGTCTTCAGACAGTTGAGGATGACGTCCTTAGACCATGATGTCCTGGGCCATGAATCGCTTGATGCGGAATTCGCGGGCTATGTAATGATGTTCTCAGGCCATGAAGATGGTGCCTCCGAACCATGATGCCTTTGAATAATAATATGCAAACTGATAAAAGAGATCCTTAGGCCATGACATGGTGTTCTCGGGCCATGAAGATGGTGCCTCCGAACGATGACACCTTTAGATAGGTTGGCGATATTTCAGCCCATGAAAATGCAGTAGTACGATGGTAACAAGACAGAGCTTAGTCTTGTGAATTTAAAAAGGACAAAGCTTAGCCCGAAAGGAAGCAAAGTGAATAATGATAGAGATAGTGATTGCTTTAAAAAGTAAACGGGAGGCAGAAAAGTAGCCTTATGCAATATGCGAATGCAAATGGAGGTAGCGTTTAACCTCGGAAGGCAGAAAGGTAGCCTTATGCAATATGCGCATGCAGATAGAGGTAGCGTTTAACCTCAGAAGGCAGAAAGGTAACCTTATGCAATATGCGAATGCAGATGGAGGTAGCGTTTAACCTCTGAAGTCAGAAAGATAGCCTTATGCAATATGCGGATGCAGATGGAGGTAGCGTTTAACCTCGGAAGGCAGAACGGTAGCCTTATGCAATATGCGGATGTAGATGAAGGTAGCGTTTAACCTCGGAAGGCAGAAAGGTATCCTTATGCAATATGCGGATGCAGATGGAGGTAGTGTTTAACCTCGGAAGGCAGAAAGGTAGCCTTATGCAATATTTAAGGAAGGATGACAAAAATTCTTAGCTGGTATTAAATTGCGGTAGAGCATTATGATAATGAAGCATTGTTTATGTTGATAATAAGCGTTGGCGTGACGAGTTTGAGGAACGATGTCTGTCCTTGGAGCGAATAATATATTTCAGGGCTTTTTGAAATTTTGTGCCTGCATCCAAAGAAAGATCGTGATTTCTGTAAAGGGGAAAGGTTAGTTCGCGTTCCTGCTGGCCCTACTTGGCTCGTTTGCTTGATCATGATGATACTGTCTGTGTCGTTAGGGTAGCATTTGCTAAACAAGTTGTTTCAAAAAATAAATATGCATGATTTTACAAAAGTATAATATAAGCATGTAATCTAAAATAGTTTTAGATGAACCGACGACATGACACAGCTTGAGACATTGCAACCTCTCTTGCTGCGGAATTTTGAGGGTCTTCCTCAAAATTCTGCCCCAGTTTGCTGGGTCGGTGCCTCTGAATGCTGCTCGCGTGGCGACTGGCTGAACTTGCTTCGGAATTTTGAGGGTCCTCCTATAAATTCTGCCCCAGTTTCCAAATGCGGGGAAAAATAGATTTTTATTGAATTGTGACCGAACCCATAGGGCTGCCTATGTATCCCCTATTAAACGGAAATCAAGTCAGACATAGTTTAAATTACATCACTGAGAAAGCACAAAGATTACACATAGTAGCGCTTGACTGCATCAGAATTGATCGGTTTCGGTCAAACTTCTCCGTCCATTTCTGCAAGTATGAGTGCTCCTTCTGTCAGCACTCTATAAACCATGTACGGACCTTGCCAGTTGGGAGAGAACTTCCCCTTGGCTTCATCTTGATGTGGAAAGATTTTCCTTAACACCAGCTGCCCTGGTGTGAATCGTCTCGACTTGACTTTCTTGTTGAAAGCCCTGGCCATTCTATTCTGATATAGTTGACCATGACATACTGCATTCATTCTCTTCCCGTCTATGAGGGCCAGTTTCTCATAACGGTTTCTTACCCATTCTGCACACTGAGCTCAACTTCCTGTATAATTCTTAGAGATAGAATCTCCACTTCGGCAGGAATTACAGCCTTTGTACCATAAACTAGCATATAGGGAGTTTCCCCTGTTGATGTGCAGACAGTGGCGTGGTATCCCAGTAAAGTGAATGATAACTTTTCATGCCATTGCTTGTGCCTTTCTATCATCTTTCTTAGTATCTTCTTGATGTTTTTGTTAGCGGCCTCTACGGATCCATTCATCTGAGGTCTGTATGTTGTGGAATTCTTGTGTTTGATCCTGAAACTTTCACACATATCTTTAATCAAGTCATTGTTAAGATTAGAACCATTTTCGGTGATGATTGACTCTGGAACTCCAAACCGACAAACAATGCGGTCGCGGACAAAGTCGGCCATGACTTTCTTAGTAACTGCTTTTTAGGAGGCTGCTTCGACCCATTTAGTGAAGTAGTCGATGGCGACCAAAATGAACCTGTGGCTATTGGAAGCGGCATGCTCAATTGGTCCAATAACGTCCATACCCTAAGCGGGGAACGACCATGGTGATCTTGTCGCATTGAGCTTACTTGGAGGAACCTTTATCATATCCCCATGTACTTGGCAGAGGTGGCACTTCCAAACATACTGGATGCAGTCTGTTTCCATAGTCATCCAAAAGTAACCAGCTCGGAGTATTTTCTTTACTAGAACAAAACCGTTCATATGTGGGCCACAGGTCCCTGCATGAATTTTTTCCAGCAATTTTGATGCTTCTTTTGGGTCAACACACCTTAATAACCCCAAATTTGGAGTCCTCCTATACAGGATTCCTCCGCTGTGGAAAAAATTGTTGGAAACTCTCCGAAGTGTGCATTTCTGAGTGGAATTTGCAAGATCGGGTTATTCTCCTTTTGCCAAGTACTTATCAATGTCATGAAACCAAGGATTTCTGTCTGCTTCATCTTCGATATGGGCGCAGTAAGCTGGCTGATTATGGATCTTTATGGGAATAAGGTCAATTAAACTCTTGTCCAGATGTTGGATCATTGAGGACAAAGTAGCTAATGCATCGGCGAACTCATTCTGGATTCTGGAGACGTGCCGGAACTCTATCTTTGTGAACCTCTTTCTTAACTCCTGTGCGTGGTGCAGATACGACAGTATCTTGGAATTCTTTATTTCCCATTCTCCTTGTACCTGATGTACCAATAAGTCTGAATCACTGATCACTAACAGCTCCTGAACGTTCATGTCAATGGCCATATTGAGCCCCAAGATGCAGGCTTCATATTCGGCCATATTGTTGGTGCAAGGGAACCTGAGTTTGGAGGATATCGGATAATGTTGACCGGTCTCTGATACTAGTACTGCTCCAATACCGACTCCCTTGAAGTTTTCTGCTCCATCAAAGAACATTCTCCAACCATCATAGGATTCTGCAATATCTTCTACTATGAATGATACCTCTTCATCAGGAAAATATGTTTTCAGAGGTTCGTATCCTCCATCTACGGGATTCTCAGCAAGATGGTCAGCCAGAGCTTGTCTTTTAACTGCCTTCTGAGTCATGTAAACATGTCGAATTTTCTCAGCAGGATTTTCCACTTGGCTAGCTTGCCAGTGGGCATGGGCTTATGAAAGATGTACTTTAATGGATCCATCCTTGATATGAGATATTTTGTGTAGGCACAGAAGTAATGTCTCAGTTTTTGGGCGACCCAAGTTAGAGCACAACAGGTACGCTCTAATAGAGAATACCGGACCTCATATGGAGTGAACTTCTTGCTGAAGTAATAAATGGCTTGTTCGTTCCTTCCTAGTTCATCGTGCTGCCCTAGAACGCAGCCGAAAGCTCCATCTAATACTGCAAGATAGAGTAGCAAAGGTCTGCTTGGCTCAGGCGGTACTAGGACTGGCGGTGTTGACAAATATTACTTGATTCTATCAAAAGCCTTTTGACAATCATCAGTCCATTCGGTCGCAGCGTCCTTCTTCAGCATCTTAAAGATTGGCTCATAGATGACTGTAGACTGTGCTATAAACCGGCTGATGTAATTAAGCCTCCCCAAGAAACTCATCACATCTTTCTTGTTCCTTGATGGTGGTAGCTCTTGAATAGCTTTGACCTTGGACGGATCCAATTCTATTCCCCGACGGCTTACAATAAATCCCAGCAACTTCCCAGTAGGAACCCCGAATGCACACTTCACGGGGTTTAGTTTCAGATTGTATTTTCGCAATCTATTGAAGAACTTCCCCAAATTCTCCATGTGATCAGCAGCTTTCTTTGAATTGATAATGACATCATCCACGTACACCTCGATCTCCTTGTGAATTATGTCATGGAATATGGTGGTCATGGCCCTCATATAGGTGGCCGCTGCATTCGTTAGACCGAATGGCATCATCTTGTAACAATAGACTCCCCACGGCGTAATGAACGCCGTTTTCTCAGCATCTTCCTCATCCATCCAAATCTGGTGATAACCAGCGAAGCAATCCACAAAGGAATGCAATTCATGCTTGGCGCAGTTATCAATCAGAATGTGTATATTTGGCAAGGGGAAGTCATCTTTCGGACTGGCCCGGTTGAGATCCCAGTAGTCGATGCAGACTCTGACCTTTCCGTCCTTATTTGGCGCAGGTACAATATTGGCTAACCATGTCGGGTACTCCTCTACCCGTAGAACTTTGGCGTTGATCTGCTGGGTAACTTCTTCTCTGATTTTCAAACTCATGTCGGGTTTGAACTTTCTGAGCTTTTGTTTAACTGGTGGACACATTGGATTGGTTGGCAGTTTGTGAGCCACAATAGACGTACTTAGACCAGTCATGTCATCATACGACCATGAAAATACGTCATCATACTCTCTTAGAAACTCTGTGTATTCTTTCTTTTCTGATGGTGACAAATGAATGCTGATGCGAGTCTCCTTGACATTTTCCGAATCTCCCAGGTTGATAACTTCTGTCTCATCCGGGTTGGACTTAAGTCTGTTCTCAAAGTTCTTAACTTCTTTGACAATCTCGTCAGATATGTCGTCTTCATCTGAATCAATGCATGTTTTCTGCGTTGTCTCATTGCATGTCACAGTCATCGGTTCATTAAGACAAGTAATAGTAATGTTGTATAAATAAAGTAATAAGAGAAAACAATAGCAATAAATATCAGATTCGTAAAGAAATTTAGAAGATGATTTGATAGATTGAATAACTGTTTTGAACATTGAAGATCTTTATTGCAGAAATTGAAAAATGCAGGAAAAGGAAAATCATTTAGTAAATAAAACAGTATATAATGCTTCTTTTAGCCTTGCTACCCCAAGGCTCGTCGGGCTTTGGTTGTCTTGATAGACCAGTTCTTGAGATACGCCCCCTTGATTACAGTCTATATGGAAGGTCCTTCCTCCCCCTCCCCCTCGAGAACAACACAGCAATACATATCATCATCCTCTAGGAACAAACTCCTCATTGCTACAAGTTCTTCTTCCTCGTCTGAACCGTAAATAATGTCGGCCTGCTTGAAAGTCTGCTCAAGATGAGGTATTGTCTGCTCCAAAGGGTAATAGGGACTGCGCCAAGGTGGCGACCAGTCGTTGAATTCCTGCCAAGTGTACTCATACCCCAGACCGAAAGTGGTGCCATGTTCCTTGAGCTTTATGGGCTTCGTGATCCTTGGAGGTTCTTACCGAGCTCTTTGCCCAGCTCATATCCTCTCCAGTTCAGGATGCTCTCAATGTTTTTGTCCTACCACTTGCCCTTGTCGATAGCATTGACCCGTTCAATGTGGTGGTAAGTTCCTCTGCATATCTTCATTTTTTCGTCAATTACCGAAATAGTTTGACGACTATAAATGGGGTTGCTACCGTCACCATGAATAATCACCTCTTGGTGGTTCCACTCAAATTTTACCGCCTGATGTAGTGTTGATGCTACGGCCCCAGCAACATGAATCTAGGGTCATCACAACAACAGGTTGTAGGATGCCGGCACATCTATCACCTAGAAATCCACTTCGAACCAAGTTGGTCCCATCTGTAGACATAGACTGATCTCCCCATGGTGGACCTTTGAGAACCGTCAAAGGCTTTCACATTGATCGCCCTATACCTTATCTCATGTAGCCTTTTTCCCAATTCTTGAGTGTTATCAACGGACAGATGTTAAGACTGGAACCTCCATCGGTCAAGATTCTTTTGATGAAATGATCTTCGTATTTCACGGTGATGTGCAGTGCTTTGTTGTGCCCCAATCCTTCAGGTGGTAGCTCGTCCTCATGAAAAGTGATTTTACGACTCTCCAGTACCTGGCTTACCATATTGGCCATTTCCCCACTAGTGATGTTGTTTGGCACATATGCTTCACTCAACACTTTCAACAAAGCATTTCTGTGTGTTTCAGAATTCTGCATCAGAGAGAGGATGGATATCTGTGTCGGTGTCTTGTTCAGCTGGTCGATGACTGAATACTCCTTAGCCTATACCTTTCTCCAAAGGTCATCGGACCTGTTTCGATAAGGGGAGGCTGGTTGGCAGGCTGCTTGCTTGACTCGGCCAGATGCTCAGGGGTATAGATCCTACCAGTTCTCGTCATACCCTGTGATGCGACAACTTCCTCAGACCTGGCCTTGCCTTTCCTTCTCACCTCGGTTGTGTAGTCCCAAGGGATAGTGTTTGAATAGCAGGGTGGCGTGGTTGACATTGCCACCGGAATTGGTTCAGCCATCTTTACTTCAAACGGAATGTGTGTTCAAGGTGGCAAGACTGCGACCTCGAATGAAGCTGGTGCATTTGCTGGAGATACAAACTCAACTTCAATTGGCACTAGTGACTTTGCAGGTGGCGCTGCTTCAAACTCAAATGGTATAAACATATTCACCTCAGAGGCCTCAGATGGCTGAATCTGGACTATGATCGGTTTGAGAGTGATTGCGGGTTTCTTTGGGTCATCGCCTTCTGCGATCAACCCGATTGACCCTTGGGATCCCAATTATCTTCTATTTTACTCATATGGATACCTCTACCCTTATGTTCTGGCAGAGGATTGTCACGGACGTTTGGAGCGGGGTCTTTTTCCACAATAATCTTATTGTCAATGAGAGCCTGTATTATGTCCTTCAGAGAACAACATTATTTGATGGTGTGTCCTTTCATGCCGGAATGGTATGCACAGGATTTGTTTGGGTAAATCCACTGAGAAGGGTTCTTAGAGGTGGCAGCAGGGATAGGTGTGACATAACCATCAGCTTTGAGTTTTTCATACAGCTGATCAATGGGCTTGGCTATGGCGGTGTATTTCTTTGGAGGATGGCGATCAAAATCGGGATGAGGTCTAGGGAAGTTTTGGTGTGCAGGGGGTGATTGGTAATAGGATGGTTGGGAATTATAAGTGTGGTAGACAGGAGCTGGTTGTGAATATTTGGGTGAAGCAGGTTGATATGTGGGTGGTGGAGCTTGGTAGGAAGGTGGTGGAGTTTGGTAAATTGGTGAGGGTGCTTGGTAATTCGGGGTTGGATGATATGTGAGTGTATCGGATAGGTTCGGTATTTGAGCTGGGACTTGGTTCTTTGTGCAACAATTACGGCTCCCACATCTCTTTTCTTAGACACACCACCGGACTGTAGAGCCTTGTTAGTGGTTTTCAAGGCTTCAAAATTTGTAACCATACCGTTTTTATACCTTCTTCAATTCGCTCACCCAATTTGATGATGTCAGAGAACTTGTGGCCCTTAACCATCATTTATCGTTGATAATACTGCGGGTCCTGAGCCCGGAGAAAGAACTTGTTCATCTGTTCTTCCTCTAGAGCAGGTCTGACTTTAGCAGCTTCGGACCTCCATTGAGTAGCATACTCGCGAAAGGTTTCTGTAGGTTTCTTCTTCAAATTTTGAATGTAGAACACATATGGTGCATTCTCTGTGTTGAATCTAAACTTGTCCATGAAATCAGATGCCATGCTTACCCAGTTCAACCATTTCTTGGGGTCTTGGCTAATGTACCAAGACAGTGCATCTCCTTTCAAACTCCTCATGAACAGCTTCATGTATATTCTTTCATCCTTTCCTACGCCAATCAATTTGTCGCAATAGGTCCTCAGATGGACTCTCGGATCACCGGTACCGTCAAACATTTCAAACTTTGGAGGTTTGTACCCCTCGGGCAGTTCGACATCAGGTTGGATACAAAGGTCTTCATAATTCAACTCTTCAATCCCCTTGGTTCCTTCAACACCCTGGACTCGTCTGGTCAGTTTCCTAAGCTCCTCGGCTAGGTTCCTATTAAGTAAATCCTTTTCGTCAGACTCGGATGCCTGTGGGATAGGCGGGGTGGAGTGGGTCATGGTTTCCACATAGATGGGATTGTTATAGGTGTGGAAATGCTCTTTTGTGGGGTTTTGAGGTTCTGGGATGAGTAGTGGAGTGTTATTTGAGGTGTGGCAAGCATTGCACTATGTCGGGAGAGTTTGGTTCTTTAGGGAAGTAGCATGATGATGAGGTGCGGGATGATTTTGCTGTCTTGGGATATTTTGTAGAGGTGTGGGGTTTTGAGCATTTGGAAGGTTGACGTTAGGGACGTTGAGGGAAATGACAAATTGGTCAGATTCCGGACTTGATCGAGTTATTCCTGAAACTTCAACAATTTCTGTTCAAGCGGTGACATGTTCTCATGCAGGACTTGAATACCTCAGCCATCAGTGGCCTCTACCCGTTCAATCATATTCTCCTTTCTGGTGTCACTGGACTCTTCCATCTTACTTTTTCCTTTAGGAGGACTAGGGGGAGGAGTAGGTGGAGGGCCCTTAGATCTAGTGCGATAGGCTGATGATGCCAGAATGCACGAACTAACCTTTGGGGAGGGGAGTAAGAAAAAAGAAATAAAAACAAAAGGTAACCAAGTCAGTGAGGATAGTGAAAAGAGTATTGCAGTATTTAAATACATAATGCGGAAATGAAAGCGTGTCCTAAGTTGGGGACCTCTTTGTGCCCGAGGTAGGCCTAGCGACAAATTGATTTGGAGAACTTAAAATGCTAAATGCCTCATTTTATTGATAATAAAAATAGACAAATCCCAGAACGATAGAAATAAAAGTCATTAATGGCCATTAGCCTTATTACATCGGTAGAAAAAATAAAGACATTCCTATCTACTTGGTCCCAGAAGGACCTTCCCCAGATTCGGCATACTGCTTCCTTCGAGCAGCTTTCCCAGCTCGGGAAGTCCTAGCAACAGGTACGTTCTGGCTAGGTATCCCCCCGCAGCTCCCTCAGCCTTTTGACAATCTTCAACTCTTTTGATGAACTTTTCTTCCAAATCGATTATACCTTGTTCCAAGTACCCCATCCTCTTGTTGGCGTTGATAGCCATCTCCTTCCATTCCTTGATCAGTCTTTTGTTGGACTCATGTATCTTGTGGTGATCATCCTCATTTTCCCGGATTCTTTTGCGTAGCTGGTTGAACTTGACTTGTGCTTCAGCCCTTTCATCTATAACCCTGTGACCTCGGACGTACCCCGACTTGCTCTGACCACCCAGATCCTCTTCTAACCAACAAAGATAGAAATGGGTATAACCGGCGTGATACTTGTCTGGCTCGATGGTGTCTTTCTCAAGTATAACCTTGCAGTGCCACAGGTGCTGATCTTGGCACTTGTGAGACTATCATTATTTTGAAAGTCATCTCGAAGATGGCTCATCTTCTCGACCCTAGGGATGACTTGCTTCCTTCCTGCTTGCCTCATAACTCGAAAAGGGACGTAAGGATATGTCCCCCTTAGACCAATCAGTATCAGAAATGATGCGTCTCGAGATCGAATGATGAACTCGTCCGTTGGAAACCATTCAAACATCCATTGACCTGTTCTTCAGTCAAGTTATCAAAAATCTCAACCCATCCTTCAGCATTTTCAGGCTGAGCGAACATGTCAGGGATATAGTTCATTCGCTTTGGGTGATGGAAAGAGATGTGGTCATCCCACATTCTACGGTGGATGTCCTATCGATATTCGCCTTTTTGGAGATGTTCCATGAGCCAAAGTTGAAGTAATAAATTGCAACCTTCGAAATGCTTTGCTCCTTGTTGACACCTTTCTAAGGCCCGATATATGTTTGCAACGATCATGGGCACAATGCTGAAATATTTCCCATTTACCCCTTCCATTATGGTCTTAATTACCATGGCTAGCCTGGTATGGATCCTTTCCTTCTTCATCGGGAACACGATCAAACCCAAAAATCAAACCATAAACACGAACACTCGGCGATGGACGTGTCCTAGAGAGGTGATAGCAAACTCGTAATGGTAGGTACTGTACGATTTGTTGTAGCCATACCTTTCGTACAATTAGTCAAAAGGAATGTACGAATCCTCCAAACATACCAATTCCGCTTCCTTTTTCAGACCCATCATTTTGAGGAAACTTTTGCCTGTGCGGTTCTCAAGCATCAGCAACCCCGGAGTTTCCCATACTAGGTTAGCCATCCCTCCTATCTCTTCTATCAACGGTTCCATTTTGATGTTCCCAAAGCGGAACATGGACCTTTCACGATCCCATAACAGGGTAGCAGCCTGTACTATCATTTTGTTAGGCTCGATTTTGAGAAGAGATAGTAGATTACCCAAGTGTTTCCTGATGATAGCTTTGTCGCTAGAGTGCAGATCCTCCCACCAACTCAATAGTTTTAGGTGGATGTTGGAGACCATGCCGAATCTAGGGACTTCATGCCTCATTTTTTTTCTGCAAATCAAATAGGTTAGGCCCTTACCCCTACCGGACTCGACTATTTATCATCAATAATTAGCAGGAAGTATTTAGTCCTCCAAATAAATGCACTGAACGTGAGGGCGTCCGTTTGGGTTTAGGGAAACTCGGTGGACTTTTGGATAAGGCTATCTTAAAATCTATCATGCAGACGACACTTTAGCTTGACTAGGTTTGACCATGATGCATGCAATAGTGCAACAGAGTAAGGTTTGTATGGGGTTTTAGACTGGTACCCTTGAGCGGACAACTCAAGGGGGAAAGGCACAGAACCGCCGATTGCACCGCTGATCGACAAGTTTTACCGCAAATAAGCCTTTCCGAATTTAGTGGGTGATAATATAGGAAGGGCGCAACCACTTATCAAGCGATGTTATAGTTTTTTTTTTTTTGGCACGAGTGGAGTATGAATGTTGAGCATGATTTATCCAATAAGTATTAAAACAAGTTGTCACGTATTTGCACATTAAAGAAAGCGGTAAAAACGGTAGTAATGATTTAAAGCAGTTACAAAAGGAAACAAAGAGACATGTCAGTTACATTTTTTGAAGAAAATTAAATACCCGAAGTAAACAATTAATTGCATGTAAAGGGAATAGGAAAGGGTGCAAGTATTTAAAATAAAGGCATAAATTCACGAAACTATTTGAAATGGTAAAAGCCTGGATATCCCCAGCAAACTAGCCATGCTGTCGCGCACCTTTTTTTCCTCTTCCTAGAGGAATATCGGGTTTATGACATTGGTTGGGACAACTCTTTCCTTTTGGGAAAGGGGTTTGCATATTTTGAAGAGTCGCCACCTAACGATTTTAACGGTGCGTTAGGGCACCTTAGGGGTTCAATTATAACTACGTTGCTAACCAGAGATTTGGATAAGGGCTTGAAATTATCCTAAGGGGAAGGTGTTAGTCACCCCTCAGGATCCACAAGTGTGGTTCCCGGCCAAATGGTTTCGTGAATTTTTACAACTAACAAATAACAAGTAAAGGCTCAAATAAAAGAGGATTTAAGTCATAAGAGTATAGATGTTTAGAAAAATGTAGAGATGATTACGAACTAGCCTATACATGTGTCCTAGATTTATAATAAAATGGATCACATCAATGCAATACCCGGTAATCACTCCTCGAAGAGGGTCTACACGTGGTATTAGCGCACCGGTCATCATATCCATATTCTACCCTTCCCACCCCGTGAAGGTAATTAAAGAGTGTGTTGGTCGTGAATTCTATTGCGTGCTATTACCCGTCCCATCCTATCAATACTGGAGGAGGCTAGGACTACTATCCTAAAAGGAAGTACTAGGTTGACCCCTAGGTTTAAAGGACAAGATTCTAAGCGACAAACAACGATAATTAGGACTTCAAATAAGGGAAAACAAATAAGAGCATATACGAGGCCCAAGTATTCCTCCACAGATTTATGAACATAATTAGCACGACTCAAACACAAGTAAGGCCTTATTAATTTCAGAACCTAAGGCATGATGTATAGGCGAGAATGCAATAGTGAGGCAGCTTTATTACTAATTATAACCATTAATAGTCAAGCAGCAGGTATAAAGGAGTATGTGTCCAGTTTTAATAGATTTAACACCTAAAGCTTGCCTAAGCGTATGACAACACCCAGTAATTAACCAGATTAAAGAAACTTTTACAAGTTAGTTTTCCTAAACATGTTGTACTTAGGTGTTGCAAAAATACAGAACTATTACCAGTTGTTTGGAAACATGGTGAAATTATTTTTTAGGGCTTTTTTCAGGCAATAAGTAGTTAAACTAAGTGTTGAATGAGTTCCTAGGACATGATATCTAATATGCACACATAGGGATGCAGAATGGGTGATATGCAGAGTTCCTAGGCAGGATTTCTAAATGCATAAAGTCACAGTATTTGAACATGTTATGCAGCAAGTATGAGGATGACTTGTTTATTAGCGCATCATTATCCTAAGAGTGATTCCTAGGTGTACCACAACATTACAACGATATTAGGACTGGTTTACATAAATAACAGGTTTATATTGACATTTAATCCTAGAGCATGATCTCTATATGATAAACGATAATACCATAATAGGATGCTGAAACAGTAAACATGGGCCCAAGGAACAATATATCTAATGCATGATATGCTTGCATACAATCAGCCCTAAGCATGAATTTCTAGTGCACACGTAAGAAATGTAAACCTAGAGGCATGTTATCTACCCTTTAACATGTATAACCTACACAACTACCCTTCCCTTTTCATTATCCATTCCCAAATATTTTTTTACAAATTATTACAGACCGAGATTTATGAATTACACAACCAAAGGAAAATAAGAAGTTACTTCTATAGGGAGACTTCAATTACGACCAGATCTTCCAAACCTCAATGCCCTTGGTGTTTCATAACCTTTCATAGTCCGGGTGTGTCAGAGTTCCCTAAGGACCTTAAGGGCTCCTAGGCAGTGCTCACACCCAGACATAGCCAAAGAGTTAAACATGTGCAGTGTGGGAAATGCCAGCCTTGTGTGTCAGAGTTCAGAGGGCACTCAAAGGGTACCCAAAGTAGTGATCACACGAAGGGGGATGAACTTAGACTTCTAAGAGTATATGTGAGAGTGATTTTTATTTTTTTTAAAAGGGGTTTAAGTAAGAAACAGTTTTGAGAAAGGGTAAGTAAGAAAATAGTTTTGAAAAAGGAAATAGAATCTTAACATCACACAAAGGACCAAGGATAGTCCAACAACCACAAACATGGGTAATGGGAT
Source organism: Nicotiana paniculata (assembly GCA_005239505.1). NCBI lineage: Eukaryota > Viridiplantae > Streptophyta > Magnoliopsida > Solanales > Solanaceae > Nicotiana > Nicotiana paniculata. The sequence continues at coordinate 61,071 of ML365401.1, forward strand.
TTGAGGGACAAATACAGAGCATGTGAGGGAAAACATGTAGCAGGCAGACAGACACATAGGCATTAATCAAAAACTCCTAAAGGTCTAGAGGATTAGGGGTACAGTAAAGTACTAGGTTAAATTAACCCCTAAAACAACTAAGGCCATGGTTAAACTAATGTACCAGTCATAGGCATGTAAGAAGTAGGTGCTAAGTATACAGAAACATGTTGGTCATAAACAAATAAAGACTAACTTAACATGCAGAAGGGGGGCCAGGATCCTAGATACATGCTGAATAATAAGTAAAAGCAAATCAGAAGCATGTTGAATTACAACAGTAGTAGAAACATGTTGGTTTGAGGAATGAAATCTAAATCAGAACATACAAGTGAAGTGAAGAAAGCAGTAACACAAATAGGAAAGTAGGAGATGCACAATGGTTAGCCTTGGCTTGCAGCCGGCTAACTTAGAATAGTAGTAGTTAGCACAGAAGAGAGAGCAGAGAGTCTTTTTAATTGTGAGAGAGAGATTTTGAATATATCTGTTTGTGTCTAATGAGAGAAAAAGTATGCATACATATAGTTTTAAAGTTGGGTGAAAAGTAAGGTAAAAATCAGAATCAGTCAACAATTATGGAACTTAGTATCAATACGAGTGAAATCAGCTCAAGTACTACCATGATTAATGGAGTTATTCAAACAGTCAATAACAAATAAGGAAGGACACCATATATAGCTTAAAGTAATATTCAAACAGTGTAAAATCGGCATAGGTATCCCTTAATTGAAGGGGTTAAATTCAAACGGCTAGTAGGCAAATAAAAAAATTAGGAAAGTTCCCATGCATATAACATATAGACAGACAATTTCAGCCCAGTACAAGTATGCAATTGAGACTAGGTTCATCAGATTCTAATTAAGGAAATAGGGATCAATTAACAGTAAATTAACCAGGCATCAAGGCAAGAAATAAGCTAAAGGTCGGAAATTAGTAAGAGTATCCCATAAGAAATCAGTAAGGTTTTCAAATCACAAGGAATCGGGGATAATAAATCAGGAACCCTAAAGTAAAAATTACAGAGAATCAAGGATTCGAACAAGAATAACATCAATTAAAGGAGATTAACATGAATTGAATAGATAACAGGCAAGAAGTCAGAAAACCTAGTAGTGAAATCATATGAAACTAAGGATTAATATGAATTACAGAGTGAACAGTGAGATAAATGGGAAAGCAAGAAAAATCAAAGACATAGATGAATAACATAGGGTAAAATATCAGTGAATCATAAAGCTCATGAAACGCAAACACATATGCAAACATATTATCAAAGAATGATCAGGAACTTAGGGTTTAGGACTAGAAATTAGGGATTTCAACACAACAACTCATATAAGATAGAGAAACTTGAATGAATCATTAAAACACAGAAGAGAACTTAGGATAATACTGAAAAGCCATGGAAAATCGCTTAAGAGGGGTCATGAAACCCTAGTGTTGGAAAAAAAAAATGAAGGATCGTTCAAAAAATAGGAGTATCTTTAAAGAAAGCTCATGAAAACCTCATAATACGCATAGATCTGTTATAGATCTAAAAGAATCGAAAGTTTAAAAGTTAGGATTTCAAAGAGAGAACCCAGAGAGAGAGAGAGAGAGAGAGAGTCGGTATAGAAAACACCGGATTCTAGCTGGAAAGTAGGAAAATCTTACTGGAATCGAGCCATGAAGGCATGAGACAGGACAAAGGTGTGAGGGAGTGGAACCTGGTCTCTTGAAGACCTTAGAGACAGCAACACAGGTGAGAAGGATCCATGAGAGGCCTGAGGATGGTGAGGATTCCATGGTTTCCGGCTAAGAGGCGGCCGGAGAAGACGAACAGACCTCACCGGAGGTGGAGAGACCAGAGGTCTCTAGAGAGAACCAGAGAGACAGAGAGAGAGTGTGAGAGGGGCAAATGAGAGACGGGGGGGAGGTCGTTAGGGTTTAATTATGGTAAGTGAAATCTGGGCCGTCGATCTAATTTGATCAACGACTCAAATTGATCCGAGGTTGGGCCGGGTAAGAATTGGTTTGGGCTGGGGGTCTGTTGGGTTATTTATTTGGGTTAGGGATTAGGTTAATTTTAGGCTATAATTGAAATAAAAGAGGCTAGTTGTTAAATACCTAATTAAATTAGATAAAACAATTTACAAAAATAGCTGATAATTGTATAAAATGGAATTGATGCTTAGAAACTAAATTAAAATGACTAATTAGCATTTAAAAAATACAAAATGACTAATTACTGGATAAAAATAGTATAAAACATATGTTGGGCTATAATTGCAAAGTTATTGCAATCATATCCAAAGAATGCCAATTTGGCTAATTGTGAAATAATTTGGTCTTAGTAGGACCCTAAATAATGAATTAAATCAAGAAATTCTTTTGAAATTGTTTTTAATGCAATTTTGTAATTAATTATTAGAAATAAAATACGGGATAAATTAAAATAAATTAATAAAAATATGGAAAAATTATAGAAAAATACCAATTGCTATTAAAGCATATTTTTGAAGGTATATATGAAATTTTAAAATATTGTGGGAAAATTGGGTATCAACACTCCCTCCCGTTCATCAACATGTGCACGCCGGCGTAGCTCTGTAATCAACGATGGGAACATCATAGATGTGCCACTCTGAAGCACATATTCCTTCAGGTCCCACACAATTTAGTGGCCGACATTCACAGGTATGTCATCCAGGATATAAGCAATCATCAAAGCCCTGACATATGGGACATAAGACACATTCCCCGAGGGGGATACTCTGCTCACGATGATATATAGACACATCTTTGCTTCAGCAGTAAAATCACCATACTTGATGCCCCTCTTCCTGGTAGCCCAGCTCACCCTATGACCCGGAGGACACATCTTAGTAACTAGCCAACCACCATTTTCACATGTGTCTTTTTCTTGCACAGGCTCGAGCGGATGATTGGGGAGCCCATAGAAATCATTTATCTCTTCAGCACCAAATTTCACGGTTTTCCCCGTATGGTGATTTCATAATTCTAGAAGTGAGTCCGCCTCAGGTTGGCATAGAATTATCTCACCCACACTTCATTAGCCTTGCATGGATCGGGAGCAAAGCAGGTCCATCCGCTTGAAACTAGCCGACCATAGAAATCAGGAAGAAGCTCCCTGAATTTGTCCATGGCAATCCCTTTCTCAAGTATTAGTTTTTTTGTGAGGAGATTATCATAATACCGGCTCTGGCATGCAGCAGATAAGAATCTGGAAGTATCAAACTTCTCCTCAACATTTTCTTCAATTTCGTGACTCAAATAGGGATTGCCCATCATGTTTGGATCCATCTAAAAGCTCAAAGTACCTTCAAATAATTAAAACAAAGTTAGTCAGGCAGTGGAATCTTGTTAAGCATATTAAAACACTGCAATTAGGCCAAAGAACCAGGTTGAACGAGTCCGGGAAGGCCAATTTGCAAACATTCTGTTTTTGGCAGAATTTCCCAGTTTTCGCACCTCGAAACTTCAGTCGCAGGTGCGGTTGGCATCTGCGAAGAAATGGGTGCACTTGCGGATTTTGCTCAGTGGACCAGAAGTCGCACCTACAAAGAAGGACTCACAGGTGCGAAGCCGCACCTGTGGAAATTCTCTCGCACCTACGGACTGTCGTCCCAAGGTGCAACTGCCCAGACTTTTTAACAATTTTTAATTTGGGCTTGGTAATTGGCCACTAATCTGTACTCAAGACTTCCAGATTAGTGCACCAACCTAGTACTAACTTCAGTAACAATGAGATTGGGGTACTTAGCACTCAATTTTTCGTTTATAAAATTAATCGAACACTTTGTGGGCATTTAAAATTTACTCTCTCCTCACATGAATTGGGTTCTCAAAATAGCCCCACAATTTGTTTCTTCACTGAAGCCAGCACACATTACCTACTCTCAACCAAATCCTCATTATAATTCTGCCCTAAATCAGAAGGGTCGTGTGAATGGGGGTACGGCCATGAATGGCTTGAACAAGATAGAACCAACACAAGGAAGATAGAGTAGGGGCGGAAGAATAACAGAGTAGAGCTAGGGAGAGTGAAAATACTTGTGTCTTTTGGGATATTCAGTGTGAGAGATGAGAGATGTGAGGGAACAAAAAAAAATTTAGAGTTTAGGGTTAATACAAAACTTACATGGGGAGACAGATTTTTGGGATTTTAGTTGTGCGAAGATCGCACCTGTGGAGATATTACCGCACCGGCGCTTGCGCACGTGCAAGGAGACCACCGCACCGGCACTTCAGAAACCGCATCTACGAAGCCGCACCTGCGAGGATTTGTCCGCAGGTGCGAAATCCCTGGGCTCAACAATTATTTTGCTTGCACATACAACTCTGCGATAGCATTTTGCACTGGCCTCATCGCAGAGTTGGTCAGTGTGTTGCCCAGCCTTTGCGTTGCTCCTTTTGCACTGTATTTGGCTACCCGGTCACCCCAACCTGCTCAAATCAACTCCGAAAATTCTGAAACTTGGTAGATCGGTTAGAAAAAATATAGTAAGCTATTCTAAAAAAGAAAATTCCAAAAATGACCAAAAATTTTGAAAGATGATGGGTTGCCTCCCACCAAGCGCCGCATTTAACATCGTGGCACAACGCAAATCACTTTACCACTTTTCTCGCCACTTGGAAGATATGAATTGGGCACCTAGCTTGGAATCAAGCTTGTGACCACGGGTGGTGGGGGTGGTAAGTAGATGACCGAGCCAAGCCTTAATTTCTTCATTTTGCACTTCTTGGCTCTCATGTGAGGCATGTCATTTTGCTTTCTTGGTTCCTCAAATTGTAAGATGTATGGTATGAATTTTTCCTCCTCGAAAAACTTCATTGATTCGTGTAGTTCAACTTCCGTATCACCACACAATTCCAATGTTGAAAAATGCTTGGAATGTGCCTTCAAACCTTCAAATTGCAAATTTTTCCGGATTTTGACATCCCCATTTTCCCTCGGAATAGAGTCAATTTCAACCAAATTTTCAATCACCCAGTTGACTCTAATTCCATATTTTTCTCGACATCACTAACACTCATGGAGTAGGTTGGGGGATGTTCAAGGCTTGATTCCTCAAAGTAAGTCTCACTCTCACCCTCGATTGGACTCTTCTTGGCTTCCATCCACACTCTCAACTCGAGAGGCATAATGAGCCTCCATCAATGCTTGCATTTGATCTTCCAAAGTGCGGATGTGCTCATCATTTTGAGTCACATCATGTTTCAATTCCTCGAGTGCAAAGTTATTCTTTCCCTCATTTTCAAGAATGGCCTCCAACATGAGCATCATCCTTTCATTTTGAGCATTTGAGAGTTCTTCTTGGTTTTGTTCAAGTACCAAAGGAAGAATTTTCAACTTCAACCTCTAAGGAAGGTTATTGGCTATCACTCACCTCCAAGGCTTTTTGAACCCTTGAAGCTTTAATTATGGCATCCATTTGTGAGTGCAACCTTTCAAGTGCCAAATCATTTTGGAGACTAGTCTCCAAAAGTTCTTCCAAGACATTTCGCTCACGGTTCCCTTCTTCAAGTAGGCACTCCAACATGAGCTTGAACTCTCCATTTCTACCATGCTCACTTTCCTTCACTTCTTCACCCCTAAAATTTCCATCACAAAAAGTATAATTATCATAGTGGGGGCTTGGGGAAGGGACGGACAAATATATACAATCATACCAATGACCATTTTGGCAACCACACCTATCACAAATACTCCACTCATGGGTTTGAGATTGTGCGCACAATCCATCCCCGAGAGAATATAAACAGTTTTTCCACGAGTATGGTCCTCCACAATAAGGACAAGGGTCATCAAAGTATGAACAACTACCATCCGACCAATTTTCGTTATAGGATGCCATTTTATTTTTCTTTTTTTTTTTATCAAAAATCAAGAAAATAAGCAATAAAAATAATTACACAAATATTTACAAGTTTGGATCAAAGCACTTATGCTTACTTCTCAAACAACCTAAATTACACCAATTGTTCCCCAGCAACGGCGCCAAAATTTGAAACGCTCAAATTACACCTTAACATAGTGTAAGCGGTCGATTGTCAAATATAATAACCCAACAAGGTTGGGGTCGAATCCCGCAGAGAACAATATGGAGGCGATTAAGAATGTAAGAGAATTATCACTTATCGCACAATGGCAAACAAATAGATTTTGGTTTTGAAAATGTTTATAACTAAGTGAGAAAATATAAACTAACATAGAAAGCGAGTAAAATGACCAATGGAAACAAGAATTAATGCATCGGGTATTACACTCAAGTAACGATCCAATGTATTTCACGATTTTACAAATATGAGCGAGTTTATGTGAATTAGCCACAGATAATAATTCTAAATTAGCTTTTTCCAAAGACTAATAAGACTTCCTAATTGAGTTATTCCTAACCCAATCAAGAGATTAAGCACACCGGATATGACTACAAGTAGTTCAATCTTATCCCTAGAATCTATAAAATGAGGGTTAAAGCCTCAAGTTCTTGTTAATTAATCTTTTCCAACCCCAAATTATCTTTCCCAAAATTAATTAGGAGTTAATGGGCGAGTCCTAAGGTTAGATAATCCCTTTGGAAACATTAAAGAACAAGAATAATTAAAGTAACAATAAATTACTTCATAAATATATAAAAATCATTAAATACATAAGCACAACAAGGTATTTAATCCACACTTTAAATATGAATATTTCCATAAACAAGATTCAAGTGTTGGAAACAAATACTACACACTTAAATATTCAATACAAATCAAGGAAATGAAGAAACAAACATAAATGGGTAAGAAATCCTTAACCACAAGATTGAAATCTTCAAATCCCAAGTGTATGTGCAAACCCTAGCTTCCACAAATGTTTTCTCTCTTATTCTCTACTCAAAAATATATTTTACAATGCCAAAGATATGCCAAAAGATCTGCTAGGTCGAGTATATGTGAGTTGGGAAGGAGAAAATATGATTTTACATTTCTATCCAGTGTTGATGCCCGTTGGCCGCACCTGCGGAAAAATCCTCGCAGGTGCGGTTCTGCAGAAGCGGACTACACATCGCAAGTGCGGTTCTGGGTGACTTAAGCACATTCCGCAGATGTGGAAAAAACATCGCACCTGCACTTTCGCAGGTGCGTGAACCACTTCGCAGGTGCGCTTTTCTACTGTTGAGCTTCATCCGCAGGTGCGTTCAGTCCTCCGCAGGTGCGAGGTCGCATCAGCGGCCCAGAGTCCGCAGGTGCAGAATCACTGGAGGTTTTTGTGCATTTCTCACCACTTTGTGCTCAACTCCACTCCAATTCAACACCAACCACTTCATGGCATCATTTTCCTGAAATTCGTGCAATACACACTATAAACGACCTCATGTTATCATTGAGAGACGCAAAATTTAACGAAAAGAGGATAAAACGAGTGGTATAATCACCACTCATCAGTATACTTCGCCGATGACTCTTGAACTACATACGGCCTGATTCCTGTAATACCAGGGATTTGTAGGCAGCTCAGAAACCAGGGCGCGGCCTAAATTTCTTCAAACCATTTCGCTCGGTCAAAATTGGTCATCATATCTTTACCCGACAGCTCTTTCATCCTTTCCGGGTAAAGAGGGGCAGTTGTGGATACCCAATTTTTCCTCAAATTACTTTTAAACTTGCATATATATCTGCAAAATCAGTTTTTATAATAATTGGTATTTTTCTGTAATTTTCCACACTTTACTAATTTATCCAGTATTTTATCTCCAATAATTAATCATAAATTACATTCCAAATGATTTCAAAACATTCCTTGGCTTAATATATCATTTTTTAATCCTATTAAGATTTAATTATTTCATAATTAGCGAAATAGTTGGCTATAATTGCAATAACTTTGCAATTATAGCCTAATTATATAATTTGTGCCATTTCTACTCGATAATCAGTCATTTTATATTTTTTATACTAATTATTCACTTTAATTTCATATATTTATAATTAATTTCATTTTTATAATTCTTACCCATTTTTATCAATTATTTATCTATTTTTTATGGGTATTTAACATTTAGTCACTTATAATTTTTTATTTTTACCCAATTAACCTGGACCCCTTAACCCAATTAATACAGCACAGTCTTCAAATCTCACCCGGCCCAATCCCTCTTTGATCTAAGCCGTTGATTAATTCAAATCAACGGCCCAAATCTCTCCCTTCCTTAATTAACCCCTAAATGACTACCCCCACTCCGTTCATTCCCCCCCCCCCACTCGTAACACTCAACCGTCTCTCTACCTCTCTCTGAATCATCTCGACTCTCTCTAGAACCTTCATCCCCCTGAGCTCTTTCTCTCCTTCTCCGACCACCCCCTGCCGGAAACTATGGAGTTTCCACCTCTCCTCGATCTTATGGCTCTGCCTTTCATGCCCGTGTCACCGGTGGAGGCTCTCAAGCAACCCTGAGGCGGTCCACTCCCATCTCCGGTCTCATGCCATGTTCTCTGGCCATCCACGGCCGTCCGAGTAAGATCTACCCCCTTTCCGGTTGAAACCGGTAATATTTTGAGTTTCCCTCCTCTTTTCTAGGTTCTCTTTGGAAATCCTAACTTTAAACCTTCCGATTCTTTTAGATTTGTAATAGATATTATGAGGTTTTTCCATGTTTTCTTTAAAGATCTTCATGTTTCCCAAAACGATTCTTCACTTTCCAAAACTAGGGTTTTTAAAATCCTTACAAAACTATTCTTTTTCTGGCTTCTTAGTACTATTTCATGATTCTATCGTGTTTAAACATTATTTGAGTCTTTCCCTTTTTGTTTTGATTCATTTCTATAGAAACCCCTAAATTTTCTGGGGTCAGTCTATGAGTCTGAGTTTATTTGCGATAATGTTTACCTGTTCTAGCATGACTACTTTGCTTTCATGTATACTCTGTGATTCCTGGTGTTATTTGCTTGTCGTTAGGGTTTTCTGATGTTTCTTATTCTGTCTATTCTGCTAAATCCCTAATGATTCCTATGAGAATCCCTAATTTGTGTGATTAGGGTTCCTGACCCTGCTTAATATGTCTTATTCCAATACTGTTTTACCATTTTTGAATCTCTAAATAATTGTGATTAGTACTTTATTGATTTTTACACAATATTCTGATTTCGAGTATTTCCTTATGTGTGTGATATTCTCCTTGATTGGTAGATTCCCTGTGATTAGGACCTCATTCGAGGATTCTCTTACTATTTTTCCGGAATTAAACTGTGTCCTGCCTTGTTCCTATGAATAAGGCTGTCAAATTGATTCACATATGCACTTTCCTTAAGTAGGATATTCTGCATCTAGTCTTAATCACATGCTATATACTTTTACTACTTCTTATATGATAACATCAGCTTTTCAGTGATTTCTTTCCTTGTTTATTACTGTTGATTGCCGTTTGAACAATGACTCCTTAATTCAAGGAAGTCTTAACCTTAATTTGATCCTAATTGGTGTCTACTTCCATGATTGTGGTGAACTATCATTTGTTACCTTATTTCTGCCTATTCTCAAAACTATATATACTCTAGTCTCTCTCCTTAACACAGACACGAACAATACACTGTTCTTAACTCTTACACACACATACTCTCTTATTTCTCCTACTGTTTACTTGCTACTCAGTCGGCTGAAAGCCAAGACTGAGTGATTATATTGTTCTATTGCTCTACACACTACTGCTCTACTTCTCTTCACTTTATTTCTCTCCACTTTGCACTCATTCTTTCATTCAACTGGTATGTTTTGAGTTTAAGTTTACAGCATCCAAAACAATATGTTTCTGTTTGTATTACGATTCCTTTTGTTTCTCTTATGTTTCTACTTGTGGTTCTGCTGTTTACCTAGCAATTAGCATGCATGTTCTGTCTATGTGATTTCCCCTTTCCCCCTAGTTCAGCATGTCTATTGCTCTCTCTCTCTTAAATGTTTCCACTACAATTCTACCTTACCCCTGATTCCTAACACTATAATCATGTACTCACGACCCCTAGTTACTATGTAATCCTGAACTCTTCCCCTGGACCTAATGTGTAACTCTATTTAGCACCCCTTAATCTAATGTTGTTAAGCTCCTGGCATGAACACTTTGTGATAGACTATTACTATGACTATTTAAGTTCTGTAGTACTTCTCTGGTGTTAACCTGTGTGCCGATATTCTTTCACATATGAAATACTTGTCTCCAATCCCCCTCTTTCCCTGTTTGTGACTGCTTCCTTGCACTATGCATGCTGATGTGTTTCTGAGTTGTTGATTATCTTACCCTCTTCCCTTTCAAACTGTTTTTTCACTAAAAGAAAAATCTTCTGTTCTCCGAAACTTATTTCAAACTACTCATTTTCAAAATTTTTTCCAACTCAACTCTTTCAAAACTATGTCAAGCACTTCAACTATACTCTTATACATCAGGTTTTGCCCCACTTGTGTGAGCATTGCCTTGGGACCCTTGAGCTCCCTGTGAACTTTGACACACAAGATCTAGCCTTTCCACACTGCACTTACTCTACCTTGGCTACAAAATCCGGGTGTGAGCACTGCCCGAGATCCTTTCAGATCCTTAGGGAACTCTAACACACCTGAATTATATGAAAGGCTATGAACTAATGGAATTTGAGGCATTCTGGGGATTTTGGGCCTATCAGTAGGCTCCTTATAGCATAACTCCTTATTTTTCTTATTTCAATTATGTAATTATGCAAATGGCCTGTAATAACTACTTGAAACTACTCTGGGGATGGATAGTGGAAAGTGAAGGGGTGATTATGTATGCTTTAGCTATTAAACGGTAGAAAACATGTTATCAGGTTTATATTCTTACTTGCGCAATATAGACCATGCTTAGCACTCATTTCATGCATTAGATATCATGTTCCCTATGACTTATACTTACTGTTTTCAGCATGTCCATCTCACTATCATACTACTTAAAGAATCCTGCGTTAAAATATGTTAATAACCAATACTTTGCAATCATGCTCTATGCTACCATGAACACTTAGAAATCCTGCTTAGAGTAAACAATACTAAAATAACTGTCACTCTTGCATCTTCTGAAATTATGCTTAATGTTGTAATTATTGTGCATTTAGAAATCCTTCTTAGGATTCTGTATATGCATCATTCTGCATCCCTAACTGTGCACTATATATCATGTTTTAGGACTCATTCCCCGCCTAATTACCAATGCATGAAAAAGGACCTAAAATTATTTTACCGTGTCTCTAAACAACTAGTGATAATTCTGCATTTGATGCAACACCTAAGTACAACATGTTTAGGCAAAACAACTCAACAGTTTCTTTAATAATCTGGGTAATTACTGAGCGTCGTTTTAAATCTACTATATACCTCGAGAACACATTCCGAACACACTCCTAACCCCACAATCACCCAACGGAGCTAACGAAGTCGACGAAATTCCATTCCGGATCCGTCTTCACACAGATCCAACTATGATCTGATTTCTAAATCTTAAACTCATATATAGGGACTATGTGTCCAAAAACTCTCTGAATTTCGCAACTAATCATTCCGAAAAGTCCTATAAGAAGATATAAAAGTGGGAAAAGCAGTTATTAGGGGACCTGGGCGCTAGCTCTCAAAATGACCGACCGGGTCATTTTATTCTCCCCCTCTTAAGAAAATCGTTCGTCCTCAAACTAGTATAGAGACATACCTAAAGCTGTGAAAAGATGAGGGTACTAAATGCGCATATCCTGCTCGGTCTCCCAAGTCGCCTCCTCGACTTTCTGACCCCTCCACTGAACCTTGACTGATGCAATATTCTTTGACCTGAGCTTTCTGACCTGTCTATCCAATATAACTATTGGATCCTCAACATATGATAGATCCTTGTCCAACTGGACTGAACTTAAATCAAAAACATGGGTCGGGTCACCGTGATAATTCTGGAGCATAGAGACGTGGATTATCGGATGAACTCCTGATAGGTTGGGAGGCAAGGCTAGCTCATAAGCAACCTCTCTAACACATCGCAACACCTCAAAAGGGCCAATAAATCTCGGACTCAGCTTACCCTTCTTCCCGAACCTCATGACGCCCTTCATAGGTGATACCCTAAGCAAAACCCGATCACCAGCCATAAATGCCAAATCACGAACCTTCCGGTCTGCATAACTCTTCTCCCTGGACTGAGCTGTGTGAAGTCTCTCTTGAATCACCTTCACCTTGTCCAGGGAATCCTGGACCAAATCTGCACCCAACAATCGGGCCTCGCCCGGCTCAAACCATCCCACTGGAGACCGGCATCGTCTACCATATAAGGCCTCATACGGCGCCATCTGAATGCTGGATTGGTAGCTGTTATTATAAGCAAACTCTGCAAGTGGCAAGTATCGGTCCCATGATCCTCCAAAATCCATCACACAGGCATGAAACATATCCTCAAGAATATGAATCGTCCGCTCTGACTGCCCGTCTGTCTGAGGGTGAAAGGTTGTACTCAACTCTACCCTGGTTCCTAGCTCCTGCTGAACGGCTCTCCAGAAACATGAAGTGAATTGTGTACCTCTCTCTGAAATGATAGATACTGGAATACCGTGGAGGCGAACAATCTCCCTGATATAAATCTTCGCCAACCTCTCGGAGGAATATGTAGTCAACACTAGAATGGAATGGGCTGACTTGGTCAGCCGATCCACAATCACCCAAATAGCATCGAACTTATTAAAAGTCCGAGGAAGTCCAACCACAAAGTCCATGGTGATCCGCTCCCACTTCCACTCTGGAAGCTCAATCTGCTGAAATAACCCTCCTGGCCTCTGATGCTCATATTTGACTTGCTGACAGTTGAGACACTTGGCCACAAACTCCACTATATCCTTTTTCATCCTTCTCCACCAATAGTGTTGTCTCAGATCCTGGTACATCTTCGCAGTACCCATATTAATGGAATACCGCGAGCTATTGGAGTCCTCAAGAATCAACTCCCGAAGCCCATCTGCATTGGGCACAGATCTGACCCTGCATCCTCATCACACCGTCATCCCTATAGTCACATCCCTGGTGTCACCTCGCCGAACCCTGTCCTGAAGAACCAGAAGGTGGGAATCATAATACTGGTGCTCTCGAATGCGGTCATAAAGAGAAGACTGATCCCCCACACAAGATAAAACCCGGTAAGGCTCTGAAAGATTCAATCTCACGAACTGACTGGCTAAAGACTGAACATCCAAGGCTAAGGGCCTCTCAACTGCCGAAAGATATACCAAACTCCCCAAACTCTCCGCCCCGCGACTCAAGGTATCGGCCACCACATTGGCTTTCCCTGGGTGGTATAATATAGTGATGTCATAGTCCTTTAATAACTCCAACAATCTCCGCTGGCGCAAATTGAGGTCCTTCTGCCTGAAAAAGTGCTGCAAACTCCGGTGATCCGTAAAAATCTCACATGGAACACCGTACAAATAATGACGCCAGATCTTGAGGGCGTGAACAATAGCTGCCAACTCGAGGTCATGAATCAGATAATTCTTCTCATGCACCTTCAACTGCCTGGACGCGTAGGCAATCACCCTACCATCCTGCATTAATACTGCTCTAAGGACAATCCTCAAGGCATCACAATATACAGTGTAGGACCCCGAACATGTAGGTAACACTAATAGTGGGGCCGAAGTCAAATTTGTCTTGAGCTTCTGAAAGCTCTTCTCACACTCCTCGGTCCATCTGAACCGAGCACCCTTCTGGGTCAGTCTGGTCATAGGTGCTGCAATAGATGAAAACCCCTCTACAAAGCGACGGTAGTACCCTGCCAAACTAAGGAAACTGCAGATCTCCATCGCTGATGACGGTCTAGGTGAACTCTGCACCGCCTCTACCTTCTTCGAATCTAATTTGATCCCATCACAAGACACTATGTGGCCCAATAATGCCACTGAATCAAGCCAGAACTCACACATAGAGAATTTTGCATACAATCTGTTCTCCCTCAAAGTCTGAAGAAAGGTCCTCAAGTGGTGTTCATGATCTTCTTGTGATCGGGAATACACCAGAATGTCGTCAATAAACACAATGACAAAGGAATCAAGGTAAGGCCAGAACACATTGTGCATCAAATTCATAAAAGCTGCTAGGGCATTGGTCAGCGCAAATGACATGAGAAGAAACTGATAGTAACCATATCTGGTTCTGAAGGCAGTCTTCAGGATGTCCGACTCCCGAATATTCAGCTGATGATAGCCAAATCGCAAGTCAATCTTGGAGAATACTATGGAACCTTGTAGTTGGTCGAATAAATCATCAATGCGAGGCAAAGGATACATGTTCCTCATTGTAACCTTGTACATCTGCCGATAATCAGTACACATATGTATCGAGCCATCTTTTTTCTTCACAAATAGCACTGGAGCACCCCAAGGTGACACATTGGGCCTGATGAATCCCTTATCAATCAACTCCTGTAACTGCTCATTCAACTCCTTCAACTAAGGAGGAGCCATATGATAAGGAGGAATAGAAATGGGCTGAGTGCCCGGCAACAAATCAATGTCGAAATCAATATCTCACCCGTGTGGCATACCCGGAAGATCAGCTGGGAATACATCAGGAAAGTGCCTCACTACTAGGACTGAATCAACTTAAGGGGTATCAACACTGAAATCTCTAACGTAGGATAAATACGCATCACACCCCTTCTCAACTATCCGTTGAGCCTTAAGAAATGAAATGACCCTGCAGGGAGTATACTTTAAGGTACCTCTCCACTCTAATCTCGGCAAGCCTGGCATAGCCAGCGTCATGGTCTCAGTGTGACAATGAAGAATATCATAATGGGGCGAAAACCTGTCCATGCCCAAGATAACATCGAAATATACCATGTTGAGTAATAACAAATCATCCCTGGTCTCAAAACCACTAAGAAAAATCAAACACGGCCAATATACGCGGTCCACAACTAGAGAGTCTCCCACAGGAGTAGATACATAAGAAGAGGAACTCAAAGAATCCCGAGATATCCCCAAATGTGGAGCAAAATAAGAGGATACATATGAATAGGTAGAGCCTGGGTCAAATAATACTCATGCATCCCTATGGCAGACATGGACAATACCTGTGATGACTGAGTCTGAAGCAATAGCCTCGGAACGGGCTGGAAGGGCATAGTATTTGGCCTGGCCTCCCTCTCTAGGGCAACCTCTACCTCCTCGACCTCCACCTCAAGCTGACTGAGCAGGTGGAGTGGCAGCTGGGGCTGGAAGAATAGCAGGAGGACCCGGCGGAGCACGTGGAGGCTGATAAGACTATGAAGGCGCACCCCTCCTGGCCCTGGGGCAATATCTAATCATGTGACGAGTGTCACCACACTCAAAACAACCCCTCGGAGGACGCTGCGGCTGAGACTGAATAGGAGTTATCCTGCGGGGCTCGCCGGTAATATCACCTCGAACTAGAGGCACACTGGATACTGGCAGTGCATAATAGGACCATATCATTCCTAGCTGGAACCAGGTCAACGTGAGCGGGGATGTTGTATTTGGCCCTGAGTGCGGCTATATATTTTGCCTCTATCTCGGACTTCACGGGCTCGGGGTCATTGCATAGGTTCCTTCGAGAAATCCGACCTGGAGCTTGGGTTACGAGGAATGATCTCTTCCACAGTGGGGAAGCTTTCATCCTCCATAGAAATGGCCTCCTCTCTACCAGAAGGCATAGCCACTGATAGTGGATTTGGGTCTGAGACCATCTCAGGGTTAGGGGTTTTGCTAGTCATCTTTTGCTAGTGTGTATATGGCGGAGCCGAAAGTGTAGAAGAGATGGTGATGACGGAAACTGCAGGAAATATGAACACAAGAATAAGAAAAAGAGAAGGTGGGCAAGGTTGAAGAATCAGAGGGTAAAAAAATTTCTCCAAAAGGTCTCTCCCTCCTTATTTATACAAAACCACGGCTCTCAAATCGGTGCAATCAACCACCAAACGGTACTAGAATCGAAACGATAGAGGCTCAAGAAATGATGCAACGCATCGGGAAAATGCGTAATGATGACTGATCGGATCCAACCCTGCACTACTATTGATTAGGGAGGATGGTCGATGCAGTTTTACCCAACAAGGTCGGGATCGATTTCCACTGGGATTTAATTGATTTTGGACACAGGTTTATATCTATATCTGAATGCGGGTTTTGTTCCTAATTGCACTTCCACACATGTTGGTGTTGATTCTACTTCTAATTCTATTCTATTGTATGCAAAGATTAAAACTAAGTACAATATTTTTTATGTTGGTTTTCAAGTGTTTAAAGATGCTAGGGTAGTAACTTCTACCTAGGTGGGTATCTAACGGGTAGCAAGAATCTAGGGCAATGTCACGACCCCAAATCCCAACAGGCCGTGATGGCGCCTATCATGGAACTAGGCTAGCCAACCATCACATAACTACACACTTAGTTTAATCAAATAACGCAATGTCATTAAAAATCAGCATAGCAAGCATGAAAATAGCTACTGAACAGCTACCTCGAAATCCCGTAAATGCTGCTGATAACGAACGAATATAGCTACTGCTCCGCACTAGTACCTGGATTTGTACACAGAGGTACAAGGAGTAATGATGAGTACGCCAACTCAGTAGTAATGAAAATAAATCACAGTCTGAGAATAAGAAACACACATCACAAATACACCAATTCACAAAACAATAAAATGCCACGGCTCAATAAGGTATATAGAAGTTCAAACCAGTTTCCGTAAAAATTCTTTAAAACAAGTATATTTTCCAGTATTTCTCAGTAAACTCCCAAAAATATCAGTTTGAAATATGAAGTGAATCATAATCAAAACTCAGTAAAATATCATCAAAAATCTGCCCCTCGGGCCATAATCATCACTCATAAATATTCCCTCAGTACCTCACCATCACTCTGTAACAGTTACTCAGCACCTCACGGTCACTCAGTATCAGCCCCTCGGGAATCCTCACTGTCTGTCATGCCTCCCAAACACTCGTCACTCAGCATTCGGTACTCAGTAGGTACCTGCGCTCACTAGGGGTGTGTACAGACTCTGGAGGGGCTCCTACAATATAAGCAAGCAAAATCATGGCATTAATCACTCTCAGACACTCGGCCTCTCTCATACCATAACATCCTCACAATATTGGCCCTCGGCCTCACTCACTCAGACACTCTCAACATGTCACTGGGGCCATAAATAAACAGGGTTATCGACCCAAAACAATATTTCATTTCAAGAATTAATATCAACAAGCACTGAATGTCAAAACAATTTATCAGGAAATAATGAGTGTAAAATCATCATTTCTAAGTGAGGAATTCTCAGGAAAATATCCCCCAAGGGGTTAAAACAGATCGGCACTAGGCCCCAAACATGGCTTACAGCCCAATTATATCAAAACATATCAATACTATAAAGAATAGGCTTTAAAAGTAGTTTCGCAACTCAATAGTTGCCTAAAAAGGAAACATATTTCTAAATTTCCAATTCGTCACGCCCCACACACATCATCCAGTGTGTGCGTCACTCCAAAACCATGAAAGGATGTAAAGTCCAGGGATTCATACCCTCTAGACAGGATTTAAAGACATTACTTACCTCAAACTAGCCTGAAAAGCTACTATGCAACCCGCTTGCCTCTCGAATCAACTTCTGAGTGCTCCAAATATACCAAGATCAGATTTTTATCATCAAATTATGCTAAGGGAATGATTCTAATTGAAAAGTACAAATTTTAGCACAAAATATGCGGACCGCATAGTGGTCGCATACCTGAGCATCAAGTTTTCTTTTTGGCTCAGCTGAAGGCCATTTATGCGACAGGAATGCAGACCGTATATCAGGAATGCGATTGTATTCCTGACTGCATTCCCTACTTCGGGGCTTCTAATTTTATACCCGACCCCCAGTCTTATAAAACACCTACCCCTTTCATTTTAACGTCTATCTGACTAAAATAGAGAGAAGGGAGAGTGAGTTTAGCGAGAGAAAGCCATCTCCTCCACCAAATTGGTCCTTCATTTCTACTCAGGCCTGAAAATCTTCGAGTAGTCGTTGTCTTCTTCACCATAAGAGGTAAAGTTCTCACCCCATTTTCCCTTAAATTCTCGGATTCTAGTTAAAATAGAACACACTTGGGTGGTTCTTGAAATTATATTGAAGGCGTTAGCAGGTCCGGTGGTTTGATAATAGATATTAAAGAGAAATTCCGACTCAAGGTATGGATGGATAATTTTAATCTTTGTAGAGTCGCCTTGTTAGAGTCCGAGCATTCGGTATGATTTCGGGTTTTATTGTGTTTGAATCGATTGTCCTATTGTGATGAGATGACAAATCATGTTCTCTGAATGCCTTAGTTGATTTTCATGTCACCATGCTACTTGAGATTGTGAAATGTGATTTTTCTTGTGCTTACCCTGTCTCGTTATATGCTCGAACTTATCGATATGAAAGAAAGTGATACTAAATGAATGAAAATGGTAATGAACTCAATTGTTGAATATATCCAAGTGTTAAGGGCTGTGTAGTAAATGATGGGAAAGAAAAGTGAATTGATTTGACTGATCTAAATGGTTATGGCGTACCATACATGACTCACTGCTTGGTAGAGATTATTGTGCCTTTGATTTCACATGGTTGTTTGGTTGTTATGAATTTATACTCTTGATGATATAAATCCTTGTGATTGAATTGTTGATTGTTGTTGCTATTTAAATGATGTCCGGTGGGATCAGGTTGCGTGCCTCAAAAGAAGAAATAAGGGTGGAATGTGAGAAGTAATAAGGGTGTAATGTGATTGTACGGTGGGATCGGGTTGCGCGTTGCAACAGAAGAAATAAGGGTGGAATATGATTGTAAGGTGAGATTGGGTTGCGCGCCGTAACAGGAGAACCATTGAAATATGAAACTGTGAAATCTCATTTGTGATTCTCTATATCTCTGTGCAATAATTGTTTGGTTTCTTTGACTGCCTCCTATTTGTGCACTGTTTTGATTTTACTTAGAGTAAAGTTTGTCCATACATACTAGTACTATTCCATGGTACTAACATCCTTTTTTGCCGGGGGCGCTACATCTTTCATATGGATGTAGGTGGTTCTATAGCAGGTAGCTCAGTCCGCCGATAGTGGTGCCTTCCTCTCATCTCCTCAGCAGTTCTGGTGAGCCCCACTTACTTTCGGGGCTGTTTCTAGTATATGCTATCTTCTTTGGTATATTTTGTTCCTTTAAGGTATAGCTGGGGCCTTGTTGTCGGCAAATCCATATACTCTTCTCCGTATCTTTAGATGCTCCGCAGACACTGTGTGGGTTGTATATATTTTGGGTAGAAGTTGTAATTATTTGAAATCGTGGTCCCGTGATGGAAATGTTGTTTTAGTGGTATAATTTTGGTATTATCAAATGATTGAAGCTTTAAAAGAGGAAAATGGAAATTATGTTGTAAATTCATACCTTGACTCCATTTGCTATGTCATTTATAAATTTGTATATTGTGCACACGGGGTAACGTGTTGGGTAGGACAGGAAATCCAAGTCCGCTTGACCGGAATCATCTGGTTAGGCACTGGTCTCGTCCCTAGATTTTGGGGCGTGACCAACTTGGTATCAGAGCCTCAGGTTTTAAAAGTGTCCTTGGGTGTCTCGGAGCCGCGTCTAGTAGAGCCCTTCTTATCGGTGTGTTGTCGACCACATCTATAATTAGGGGGCTGCACGGACATTCAGGAAAGTACCCTTTTATTGCTATTATATATCGTGCGATGTGGTGAAAGGTGAGGTTGTCTATCTCTAACTCGTGCATTGTTCCAATTTTTAATAAATGGCACCCAAGAAGAGAACTCGACTCGGCCGAGAGGCCAATGCCACCCCAGGAGTGGTCATAAATTCTCCAGCTGGTGGTGCGGGTGTGAATTATTCCCTGGCCATAAATCAGCCTGACTCCTCCACTCCAGGCCAGACTATTCCTATTCCTACTCCAGCGGAGGGTGCTGAAATCCCTCCCGCTGATATTCCTGACCCACCTCGAGCTCATGCCTCCGATCCCGGTATTTCTGATGGGAACCTCATGGGAGCTATCTAGATGTGGACTCAGATAGTGGCCTCCCAGGCCCAAATATCAAATGTTGCCCCAGCGTCCTCTAGCGAGCAAGGGGATTCTTCAAGTTCTAGAGTCAACCAGTTTCTACAGTTAGCCCTGTCACATCTCCTTTTTCCACTACCGTAAGGTGGGATCAGGGTAGAGAGGGAGTTTTTCCAATTAAAGTGACATTATTC
>MDKI01016331.1:0-12316 GCA_005239505.1 Nicotiana paniculata
ATCGGCTGAGGAAATACCCAACCATTTTTCTTACGTTGGTCAGCCCATTGTTCATCGTCGGGGATAGCTTGAAACCCTATGCCAAAAAACTTTTTATTGGTAGGCACAATGAAGGGTTCTTGAATGCCTTGCAAGGACACCCCGAGCCCTTTTCCAGGTGTGTACCATGTTTGATCATGTCGTTGGCGACCATAATTGACGCGTTTGATAGAAAAGGTTGAGGGCACAGAGTTCCTTCTTGATGCTGGTCCGCAACCACAATCTCGAAATCCTGGTAGACTATGTGCTCGATGCCCTCTCTTTCTTCCAGGCATGGGGCTAATGGGTCTCTGTAAATAGATTGATCGTCTTCCCCATAGACCACGATTTCCTGGTCCTCATATTCTAACTTAACCATCTGGTGGAGAGTAGATGGTACTGCCCCTGCCGCATGGATCCAAGGCCTTCCCAGGAGATAATTGTAGGAAGTATCCATATCCATGACCTGGAATGTCACTTCGAAATCTACAGGGCAGATTGTCAAGACCAAATAAATCTCCCTGATCGTGTCTCTCTTGATACCATCGAATGCACGGACGCACACATTGTTGGGCCTGATTCTCTCAATCCCGATCTCCGTTCTTTGTAGGGTCGATAGAGGGCAAAGATCAACCCCAGATCCACCGTCCATCATAACTCTTTTCAAAAAGTAACCTTCATATTTAACAGTTAGGTGGAGATCTTTGTTGTGGGTGGACCCTTCCGGGGGCAAATCATTCTTGCTAAATGCGATCCGATTGACTTCAAAAAATTGTTCTGCCATTCTTTCCATTTGCTCGACTGTGGTGTTGGCCGGAACGTATGCTTCGTTAAGGGTTTGATCAGGATCTTCTGATGCTCGTTTGAATTTACCAGCAAGGATAGAAGCGAGACCTGAGTGGGGGAATTTCTAAGCTCCTCGATTATGGCGTATTCAGAGCTTTTCATATTCTTGAAAAATTCTTCTGCCTCTCCGGCACTGATCGGACTTTTGGGCGGAAAGCGTTTCAGCTTGCTTTTGTTTAGATCTTCCGGGTTGAGGTATTTCTCTAAAGAGTTTATATCGCATGTTTCCCCAGTAATATCTTTCCCTTTGTATGTCACCACCATCCTGTGGTAATTCCAGGGGACAGCAGTAGTATTATTCATGGGAGCTTGCGACGCGCGGCTAATAACCACGGGCTCATTCAGCCTGGGTGGGCTCATTCAGCCTGGGTGAAATTATTTGCCCCCGCGCCGCATTCGTCCCTTTCGACACATACATTTTTGGGCCATTCATTATTGCCTTGTTGAATTGTAACCTTCTAAGAAGGCTCAACACACTTTGTTCCTTCTTGTATGCCTTGGGGATGTAAAGTATAGTGTCTTTATAGGGTTCCTTATTTGTTTCGGTCTCAGCCTTTTTCGTGACCTGGGGGACAGGGTTACTCTTCTTCATCTCCTTGACTGGTTTGGGTGCCGCCTTGGCTTTTCTTTCCACATCTGTGATGGCGATGATGGCCTTTAGAGCTAGATCAAAATCATGGTCCTCGCAAATCATGCCGATGATGAGCCCATGATTGTGGGGGGAAGTGGATTGTTCGTCACATTAGGAGCTTCTTCGTCCCTTAAAACCACTTTATTTTGTTCTATAAGGCTTTCCATGGCCCTTTTGAGGGTCCAGCAATCCTCTGTGTCGTGCCCTTCTGCTCCGGAATGGTAAGCACAATTGGTACCCCGTCTATATGATTGAGGATTCTGCCAGTTTGGAGGTACGGGTTGCAGGAGTCCCATCTGGACCAACTTTGGGAAGAGGCTGGAATACGGCTCTTTGATGGGAGTGAAATTAAGTCTCCTTGGTGGTTCTCGGGGATAGGCATTGTACGGGTAGCTGTTTTGAGGAGGGCGTTGATTATATGGAGCTGGGGGACGATGGTTATTTTTTGGAGGTGGAGTTCTATTCTGATTGTATTGTTGTTGCAGCCTGGGATATGGCTGAGCATTCATTACTGCATAGGGAAAAGGGGGCGCAGCATAAGCTGCATCTTGGTGAGGATAGTAATGTTGCGAAGCTTTGGGAAATGGACGTGGTTATTGTCGAGGCTTCCTGACATCGGAAACCATCATGGCCCCTTCTTCTTTCTTTTTCCTGTTGGCTGCACTCCCGGATCCGCTTTGGATGGCCTAAGAGGTTGCTCTTATGGCAGATTGACTCAGGACACGACCAGTTTTTAGACCATTCTCCACCATTTCTCCAATTTTGATTGCTTCCGCGAATGATTTGCCCGTGGTGGACATCATATTTTGGAAGTAATCAGCTTCCTATGCTTGTAGAAAGACGCTGACCATTTCAACCTCATCCATCGGAGGTTTGACCCTGGAGGCCTGCTCGCGCCATTTGATGGCATACTCTCTAAAACTCTCTGAGGGTTTCTTTTTGAGATTGGATAGTGAGTTCCTATCGGGAGCGATGTCCACATTGTATTGGAACTTCCGGACAAAGTCTCGTTGGGGAGTTTATTGGGGATATATATTGGGAGTGGCATGAGCAGTATCCTGATGGACGGATGGTGTTTGGAATGTGAATGCGTGCGGCTCGAAACTTGGCCTAGAGATAGTTGGTGGAGTCGTGGCGGAGATTGGTGGTGCGATAAAGATGTTGGAAGACACACCAGAAAATAAAGCCTGGGGGCGAACCTCAGAAGGCCTTCCGGCAAAGTGAGCCAACATAGTTGGATATCCAAATGGAGTGGTTGGGTAGCTTATGGGGATGTTGGACGTCTCGCCTGCCTTGGGGATTATCTCTAGGAAATCCGGGATGGTACTGGGTGGTTCCCTACCATTGGACCATGCGTCCCACATTTCCAGCATGTAGCAACGCAGAGTCCTGTTCTCTTCAGCTGTTGCTGACTCAGATGTTGGGATGGATGGATTTAGGTCTTCCACGGAAGAGTTGACGATTGGCAAGTGACTTTCAGACGTCATTTCTATGCTTCCTTTTGAACTAGTGAAGTAAGGATGGGAAGCCAGGTTATCGCAAGACCAACCACCTAAAGATACCTTAAGATTGAACCAAAAAAATGTTAGGTTGAAACATTTATCACATAGGCAATCGCACGTATGGGGTATGCAATGAACCTGAGCAATTTAAATGCTTTTCTATATGTTTTTGCAACAGTTGTGTACTTCATCCCGGCTTTATCTCTCGGTTTGTTTTTCTTTTTATAATTCTTGCCCTTCCTTTGTTATTGTTTCTGCTCTTTTATTCCTCGCTCGGTTTCTTTTCTTATGGTTATGATCGAATCCTATGTGGATTGCCTACGTATCACGGCGCCGCGTGAATCAGATCATCACGTAATTCATGCTAGCAAAACCCAAAGGACAGAAATGCATATTTTTTTCTAAAAGCTTCATTCTAAAAAATTTCATTCATTAAATAAAACACTTCTGATTACACAAAACTTGTAGCCCACTTTTGGAATTACAGAGTTTGCAAAACAGACTCGACACATATTTTCTAAAAATATAAAAACTATTGTGGACTCAAGACATGACTACGACTAGAAAAGTGAAATACAGACTCGAAAAATGTCAAAACTACATCAGTGCTTCCGTTGCTCCAAGGGCCGGTGAGGCATCATTCGGCCTTGCCACGGGCCTGCGTGTTATGTCTTGCCGGAGGCGGTAAAGGTCGTCCATTATCTTGTGGACTAAGATCATAACCGCTGAGAAGAAAGTGGTCCGAGTCATATCTTCGCATTCCTGGCATCTGGTGATGATGTATTCAGCTATCTCTTGGACCCTTCGCCTGATGATACCCTTTTCTTGAAGCAGGCGCCCGATTTGCTGGGATCTCGCCTCTAAAGTCTGGGTGTCTTTGTGACTCTGTTCTTGCCATTGTTTCAACTCTTTTTCTAGCTGATCCATCATGGCATAGCACTGTTCCCTCTCTGTCTTAAATCTTTTTTCCTGTTTGGCCATTTCGTTCTCGAGGGCGGCTAATTTTTCCTTCAAGCCTACGACTTCCTGGTCATATTTCCTTTTTAGTCTCTGGATAAACTCTGTTCTTTCTTCTGCACTTCTTGTTAATCTTGCCCGAACTTCGGCCAATTCTTCTTCAGCTTTGTCTAAATCATTCCCATAGCTGCATACTTTATGCCTCAGGCTGTTGATAAGCCTTTCATCAGTTCTGCTTCTCTCTGGGTTCTCAGCAGCTGTTTTCAATTCCTGTATCTGGGCCCGGAGAACTTCATTTTCTTGGGCTAATCTATTTTTCTCCCCTTCAATTGTGGTAGTATGTAGAATGTTTTCAAACTTGATTTCCCTAACCTGGGCCTCCAACTTGCTTATGGTGGCTCGGTAGCTGTTCTCCTTTTCTAACCAGCCTAATGCTCTTGAGTTTGCTCGGTGAATTGTTGTACGTGGGGTCTCTTTGCGGGTCGTTCTTTCTCTTGATGCTCCCTGCCTCTTATGCCATACGAAGAAGCGTAGGCGGGCTCCACTTCCCCTTTGGATAAGTCTCTCACCCGAGTTTGAGGTTCTAAAAACCTGCACTCGTTCCAGATTTGACGGACCCTGCCTTCAGGAAATGCATCTTGGGCATAACTCAATGGCTTGTTAGTTTAAATCCTCGTCATGGGGAACACCCTGTTGTCTCCCCAACTGGCGTAAGACTCGGTGTGGGGCATATGGCTGAATGCTTCGCAAGCCCATTAATAGGAGATAGCAAACCTCATCAGACATATTGATAACCTCGCTGAGAGGGAGCCACCCGAACGTCCACTCGATTTGGTCGGCAGTTAGTGAACTCAAGTATGAGTGCCAGGCTTCCGTGCCCTCAGGAAATTTGTGGCCTTTTACCCGAGTACCATGTTCCTAGATGCAATTCAAACCGGTTAAACCATAGTTCATGTAGCCTGGGCAGTGACAGAGGTGCTCGATCAGCCAGATTTGTAGAAGTAGGTTGCACCCCTCAAAAAACTTTCCCCCAGGTTGGAAAATTGTCGGAGCACGGTAAATCTCGGCTAAGACCATCCGTATAAATGTGCCATTGGTCTTTTTCATCATTAAATCTTCTATTCCCACAAGCCCGATGTCTATGCATCTGTCACATCTTGGGAAAATCAAGGTGCCCAAGAATGCTACCACAAAAGCTAGCCCTCGACGGACTTCCCATTTAGCCTGATATTTATGAGTTAGACCAGTGTTGTTAGCCTCATAACACTGGGGATCTCCATAACGTCTGTAAAGAAAATATAAAGTGCAGAAACCTTCGAATAAGTGTGGGTCTTGGACGTCCCGACTAATGTTTAACAGATCCAAGAACTTATGTGGAGTCACCGCCCTGGGTGCCACTGGGTACCGAATTCTAAGATTGTCATTGAGACCAGCATACCCTGTTATTTCCTCTAGCGTGGACGTCAATTCAAAGTCTGAAAAGTGGAACACGTTGTGGGCGGGATCCCAAAACGGTACTAGAGCCTCAACGATGTCCAACCTCGGCTTGATCTTTAAAAGACCAGTAAGTCTCCCTAAAGCTTTCATAACATACTTTCTACTGGCTTCCCCCAAGTCGCTCCACCACATATAGAGTCCTAGAGGGATTTCCTCGACTGCCCTGAAGGGGATGTTTTCAACTGTATTCATCCTGCACATTCGTTTTTTTATTAAAACCACAAAAAATTTTGAAAAGTATCATTTTGGCAAAGGGTTTTGTAATAAATAAAAAAAATGGACCATCTTGCGAATACGGACCTTTAATAATTCGGGTAGGAAGTTTTTTTTAAGGCTGTGTTCGCGAATTGGGTCGAAATTTAAAGACAAAACACGGGCGGCCACTTTTGCAAAAATGGCCCTACGGCGCCCCACTTGGGAGATCAGGCTATAATGGCGTCACCTAATTTTATTTAGGGCTATATCCTTTTGATTTTGAAAAATTGAGTTGGACCCGATGAGGGTTGCCTACGTATCCCACACCCGTGAGAATCAAACAATGCGTAGTTCGGAAAAATCCTGACTGATTAAAAATAAACACCCACTCATTTTGTTTTATTTGTTTTTAGAAATTTTGGCAGAGTTTCAGGATAAATACGAGGATTTTCAAAACAGGGTGGATTCTCTATTCTACCTCACTCTTGGTTTTTCTGTTCATCATCATTTTTTGGTTTAGCCGGTCAATATACAAGCTGAAACAAATAAATGCATACGTAGCAAGTAAGATGCATCAGGGTAGTCTTTCATTTCGGGTACACCTGTCCTAGACGGACTCAACCCCTGTGTTGAGTCCCCTAAGTCAAATGCACATGATGCAGAAAAGCGTTCCTGCTAGGGATCCGACATGAGTTTTGTTATTCTAGGTTTAAACCTGGGGTTTTGTTCTAGACCAGGCTTACCCGAGCGGACAGTTCGAGCCGAGGTCGGGGCAGTGTACCGGGAATACAGAAGCTTCACCGGTTTTGCAACTTGTCCGTACCTCGTTCTAAAATTCGGATATGACTCTAACAGAAAAGAAGTCACACGAAGTGCACACTTCCCAGATAATTTAGAAGACTCAGAGAGAAGAAGGGTTTCGACACAGTTTATATACAGTTTAGATAATATCGAAGCAGTAAAAAGCGACATTTAGCACGTTAGGTTTAAACATGTAAAAATGATAATAAATCCAAATAAAACAGTATATTCTAAACTCGAATTCTTGAACCCTGAACCAGAGATTCTGTGTTCGATATCCCCAGCAGAGTCGCCAGAGCTGTCACACCTCCTTTTTCCGCTACCCCCGATAAATAAAGGGTAATAAGGGAGTTTTTCCACTTTAAGTGACATTATTCGGATTTGGAATTTATTTTAGTTTCAGAGTCGCCACCCGGATTTTTTACGGTGTTCCGGGACACCAGTTATTTATTAAAATCCCCTCGAGGAAATTTTGACTCTGTTTTGAGTTGTCTGCGACCAGAAATCCGAGTAAGGAATTATGTTAACCCGAGAGAAGGTGTTAGGCATTTCTGAGTTCCGTGGTTCTAGCACGGTCGCTTAACTATTAATATTTAGCCTAAATTATCTGATTATTTACGTGTTTTAAAACTATTGTGCTTTTAGCCTTTTTCACTTGTTAGCCGCTTTCAATATTTATGGATTTATCTTGAAATAAGTCATGATGGCATGCACTTATTTGTATTTGACACATTATAACTACGCCACATGAAATACACCTGCAATTACAAAGTGCGATTTTTATTATAGTTTGAAGTTGAAGACGGGGACATGAGTTGTCGCACCCCGAATGTAGATTTCGTGGTCAAGAGTATGGTTATGATGGTTTTATAGTGCCTATTTGAGGCGATGTTCGTTTATTCTTTATGCTATCCATTTGAGGGAGCATTTTTAGTTTTAAAATCAATTAGGACGTTTATGGATTTATCTTGGACAAGCTACGATGGCGTACACTTGTTGTTTTTTAGAACATGGAAAAAATGTCACATGAAATGCACCCGTGATTGCTACGTGCATTCTATTAGTTGTTTAGAGTTAAGGGTCGGGGGCATGAGTTGCCACTCCCGAGTGTCGGTTAAGGTAATTTGACGTAATACTCATTTTTTGTCAAGTTTCAAAGTAAAGGTGTTCATTCTACCTAAGGATTACCTAAAATGATGTTCAATAGCCTAAAGATAACATGTTTGGGGCTATGGCCACATTTAAGCCCCAAATTGTATCACTTTAGGCCGTCCTAATTAGGTCATTTGGACATGATTCGAAAAACAGATAAGAACAAACATGCTAACACATCTCGCATCTATATGGTAATAAATAAGGCAGATTTGAATTGTGAATATAATGTTATATGTACAAGATTTCTTTACCATTTGATCTACTCCTATATACTAAACAAGAGTATTTATACATAGCTCATGGATCCAACATGGAACTTTGTCTTAAATTTTGTGACAGAACAGCCTTAAAAATTGATTAAGCCATGGTTGCTTTTATTTAGAGCGGGCAGTCTAAGAAAAAACCCGAATTTTAGATTCTATCTTTTGATAATCGATTTGAAACCCATTTGTGTTCGGTAGTGAGAAATTTACAGCGGAATTCGTAAATGAAAATACTCCTCATGCTAATTGACAACAGAAGAGAAAAGGACTAGTTACAGATTGTTTAACACAGTTAATGGGTCTAACATTCCAGGCCCCATAGCCTAAAATTCAGACACTATCAGGCTCAATTGCACCATGTTCCTGAGTCTGGCCCAGCTCGGGTGACCTTAGCAGGTCTGGCCCATAACTGCTATAGTAATAAACGTTTCAGATTTAAGAAAAATACAACTGATTATAAATTTTATATAGTCCAGCATGAAAAATTAAGACATTACCTATCACACTCACAGAGTCATTATCAGGCCAATAAACATCTACACAGTCACATCTAACAAAACAGAAACAGTAACTTCATTTGTCAAGAATATCCAGTTTTATACAGTGAGTAGAAAATGAGGACTTTAGTCCAAAAATTTAATTAAGAAGAGATGAGCTGATACATACCTTTTAAGAGAAAAACAGCAAAGAGACTTGACCAAATAAAGGTCAAGTATGAACAATAAACAGCAAGAAGGAAGAGAAATCAGCAGCACCAAACAGAAACCCAAAGAAAACCCAGTAGCCTAGCAAGAATTGATCCAGAAATCTTGAGTAAGAATGCTTAAAACTCCAAAAATCAGAGTCTAAAGTAAAAGAAACAGGAGCTGACCACTAGACCATGTATTTATGAACTTGATTCCAAGGGAAATCAGATTTTTCTTTGTTTTTTTACCAATACTTTTTTTTTGAAATTTTTGTTTATCAATGAAATAATATTTTGATTCTTTCTGTATTTTCAGAATGTATTAGCAGCTAAGAGAGGTTGAAAAAATGTTTTTCAGAGTGTCAAAAAAAATCCTCTTGTCTAAAGGGAGGGGGATCTATTTATAGGAGACTTGGGAATGGGATATCCTTTGGTATATTCTTAATTCATTAGGCTGAAGAGGGTACATGTACAGCTGTCCACCCTATCCTTTTGGGACAGCTGCCTCTTTCCAGAACATTCCAGCCTTAGAAAAGACATTTCTACCCTTAAAAATCTGATTTCCTAATCTACATTACCTGTTGTACCCCTTGGAGTCCCTGAATTTACCATTGGGTAATCAAGGCTAAAACTCACTTGGGTTATTGTTTAACTATAGTTAACTAACACTAGTTAGGTCCCATATGTGACTACTAGTTGTTTTTTAACCAAGGTTAGGTCAACTAATTAGGTTAATTGATTAAAGCTCCTATTAGTCAAACTAGGTTTAGTTTGCTACTTAAGGTAAGTTGATCAATTCAATTCTTAAGTTAACTGATTTAGTTTGGTGAATTTTACTTAATTACCTAAAATCAGAAACTTAATTAACTAATAAGCCTAGGTCAACTAATTTGTTTTAGTTAGTTAATCTTAAACTAATTATTTTAGACAGATTTTAGGATTTAGTTAATTACTTAAGAGACTATTAGACTTAGGTTAGTTAACTTAGGTCTTTAGGCTTAGGATAATTAAAGGAAGCTGGTTAAGTTAACTAGTTCATTTATTTGAAGGAGTCGACTAAGTTAAATCAATTCTTGGATTTTAGGTGAGTCTTATACTATGTTAACTATTAGTTAATAAACAACTTCATTCTAATCTAATTGACTAATAGCTAAACCTTCATTGTTTAATCAAAGGTTAATTGATTTTAGATTAATTAATTACTTTAGGTTAGTTAAATTAATTTCTTAGACTTAGTTAATCTTCTTGTATTAAGGCCTGCTTTAGCTTCTACTTGGGTCTAGGTAGGGCTTAGTTTGTTTAGGTTAATTAAATATTCTCGTCTAAACTAAGAGTCGAAATTAGGCTATCCCATGGTTAATTGGAAGTTAACACCTAGTTGTGACTACTAACATAGGCAACAAAAACAAGGTCTAAATCAAATGACGACCTCAGGCAATATATGATCAAACAACTGACTAAAATGCAGCTCAGGTTGTTGCATTTTCACAGGAAGATGCAATATCAGCATTTCAGCATATGAATTCAAGGATGTAACAACTAGTTCATTCATGCACTTTTCCTGACAAAAAGTTCATAAACAACAGATGCCTAAAAATTAGTAAAGAAAATATAAACTGAAACCTAATCCTAATCTTGGTTACACCATAGTTAAATCACACGAAAATAGTGATAAAGAACCCTAAGCTAGATATATTTGGGTCTTTAAACTAAGAACAAGAATAAACAGGAACAAGTTGACAGAGATGATGAACAAAAAATCACATAGTGGTACAAAAACAGTGATTAAACCAACGTATTCATGCAAGAAATAGATAGGAAGGGGGAATACCCGTTTAAAAGGATTTGGCAGGAAAAAATAAAGCCGTCGGGCTTGGCCGGATCCCGGCGGGGTTTGGAAATTATCCAAGCCCACATGAATCAATAGCTCTCATCAAGATCTATTGACTCGTGTAGCTTTGAACCATTAGTTGTTCTTGAATCGGCCGAACATGGGGTTTTAGGTTTCAGGTTTCTTAGATCTAAGATCGGATGATTTTGAGTGGGATTTTGGTGGAATCAATGACAGGAGGTGACTAAGGAGGAGGAGGAGAGTGTCTGGTGAAGATTTGGTCTAAATTGGGTGAAGCTCCGCCGTCGGAGGCGATTTCCTGCAGGCGGAGGGCGGCGGCTAGGGTTTGGTGTTTAGAGAGAAGTGAGAGAGACGGAAAGGGGGGTGTTTGGGAGGGTGTTAGACTTTGAGTTCGAGAGGGTAGGGGGTGTTTATTGGAACAGTCTTATACTTAAAGGCTGGGGGGTTGTGAGCCGTTGGATCAAGAAGATCTAACGGATGGAGATGAAGGAGGGCTTTAAACGGGGTCGTTTAGGAGACAGGGGGTTTGGACCAGGCAACGTTTTGGTTGGGCTGGAGTGTATTGGGTAGTGAGAAAGTAGGTTTGGGCCTGGGTGCATTGGCCCAGGTCCAATTTTGCCTTTGGGAACACTTAGGTTAAGTAACTAATTAAATCTTTCTAATTAATAAAAATTAATTTCGACCTAATTTCATCCAATTATAGCTTAATTAATGAGTGAAATTAACGTGAGACTATTAGTTTTAATACTCATAATTATTTAAAGAACGAATTTGTAATTTTCCTAATAAAATGATTGAATTGGGAAAATTAAACTAAAAAACTTAATTATAAAAATTTTAAAATGTTTTGTTATTATCATAAATTTTAAAAGATGATTTATGACAATACAGTGCAAATAATGCACGAAAAACAATTAAGTTTAATAAAATTTCATAAAAATTGAATTATTTATCAAATTTGAAGGAGTATCTAATAGGGGAAAAATTACATGCTCATACCTATGAACCTAGAGCTCCGATACCAACTTGTCACGACCCAATTTTCCTCTGTTGAGTATCGTGATGGCACCTAGTCTTAGGGACTAGGTAAGCCTAGCAATTACTGAATAACAACAATAAATAAAGGAAAACTAACAGTCTTGATATAGAATCTCAACAGAATGTACAAACTTTCCCAAAACCGGTAGTACAAGTCATAAGCTATACGTATCTTCTACAACTTCTAAGTACAACTGTTTGGAAGTAGATACAACAGTGTATGAATAATATATACAAAGACGGTGACTCCGACGCCTACGAACGCAGCAGCAGGTTACCTTAAGTCTCCTCAGCAATCATCCACACAGCTACTACAATATATACCTGGATCTGCACACAAAAATATGCAGAAGTGTAGTATGAGCACACCACAGCGGTGCACAGTAAGTATCAAGACTAACCTCGGTGGAGTAGTGACGAGGACTAGTCAAGACACCACTGGTCCACAAAATAATAACATGAATATATAAATGACCGAACGTTACATCTATCTAAGACTTCTGAGGATAATACACCACAATGACAATATAAAGCGGAAGGAAATTACAGAAATCGATCACGAAACAGCACAAAATACACAGAAAGATGGACAGCAAACAAGCCGAACCGAAAGGAAACACAATACAATAGAGGACACCGATAACTCAACTCTATGTCGGTTTGTTCACATCGGGCCTTAGCCATTAAAATCCATAACTGGTAGAAATCTTTAAACAACAGTTCATATGAAAATCTTTTACAAATAAAAATTATTTTAGTATGGAAGAGTTTACTTTGAAAACATACTTACTCCAAAAGTAGATATAAGTATAGTTAATAGAGAGAATTACGTAAAACATAGTTTCTTTCAAACTACGAAGCTTTCCAAAGAGGCTT
>ML365406.1:0-30019 GCA_005239505.1 Nicotiana paniculata
TAAAGCGCATCAAATGTAAGGTATATCCCATGTTAAACTATGCAATTTAGTCTCGCATCATACGCCCAGCTCACATCGACAACAACCACCTCTTCAAGATCTTCATAATCCTTTGCTCATACTTGAAGCTCAACTCTCAATCCGTCCTTCTCCGCTTCCGCAGCTTCATGGGCGGCCCTTAACGGTACAATTGACTCCTCTAAAGTTTGAGATTTATCTAAAACCTTACGAAGGTCTCCTTGAGTACGAGTGAGTGATTGCACGAGCTCGCCTGAGTATTCCTCCTTCTGCCCCAACAAGTTTTTCAAGTCTCTAATCTCCTCCGAGGCACGGGACAACTGCTCAGCGAACGAAGACTCCAGAAAACTTTTATTTTTATCAGCCTGACTAGAGGAAGCCTTCTCTACTGCCAGTTCTGCTGCCATGAGTCTCATCTGCCGCTTCAAGGTACTCCTTTCCTCTTATAAAGCATCCATGTCAATCCTTAGGCTATCATACTGTGCTTTCAAATTATCAACATCGGCCTGCAACTCTTTTGTCTCCTGGTCCGTGTTTTAAATCCTCTTCATAAGCTCCATGCCTATAAGGTTAATCTACAAGAAATAAACCAGTTAGATATGGTAACTTTCATATACAAAAAAAGATAACTTGCGTCATACCTTCAAAGAAGTATGCACGACCTCATTGGCCCATGTAAGAGCACCGTGGCTGACTAACTTGGCTTTCTCAGAGGGGCCTATCAAGGGCTTGAGCCACACTTCGGGCTAACCCGTTTTCTTGAAAAGATTCCCCTAAGCTGGAACCTCTATTACCACCTGCCGCATCTCTCTGCTGGAAGACCCTACTTCCCTAACGGAGGCATGGAAGCAGGCAGAGATAAAATATCAACTGGCACAGAGGGTTGAGGAGCTGGAGAAGCCACGGGAAAAGCAGCAGGCACGGAGGGTTGAAGAGTCGAGGAAGTTACGACCAAAGAAGCAGCAGAATCCTAAATAGCCAAAGGAACAGACGAGACAACTTCTCTCAAAGAAGCAGGAAAGACAACAGCCAAAGGGACATCGTCAGGAGCAAGGTCAACACCCTCATGAATAGGGGAATGTGAAACATAATCAAGGACAGAGGGATCAATCACAGGCACAGAAGGCAAGGTTAAGGGTGTAAGCTCATCATCTGAAACCACCCGCCTTCTCCGTGGCCTGTGCACTAGAGCACCTTCTTCTTTTTCTTCTACGGAACGAGACTCCCCAATCTTCCTCTTCGAGGAAGATGAACCAACAATAATTTCTTGGGCCTGAGCCAAAGACATCTTCGGGATAGATGAAGCAGACACCCTACGAGCGGAGAACCCTATTAAAAGGGAAAAAGTTAAACGACAAAGAAAGAAGATACTCGAGTAAGGAAAGAAGCAAGAACAAGAGCTTCACTAACCGTGGGTCTTTACATGCCAACCATACCTCCCAGCGAGGTACTTCCAAGATCTCTCTTCTAAAGGAGCAACAGGCAACAATTTTTCTATCCAATCACGAATACTGGAGACATTCTCAACAGTATTCATGATTGCTGAGAGAAGAAGAAACAGATACGGTGTTAAT
This sequence comes from Nicotiana paniculata, assembly GCA_005239505.1. Lineage (NCBI taxonomy): Eukaryota > Viridiplantae > Streptophyta > Magnoliopsida > Solanales > Solanaceae > Nicotiana > Nicotiana paniculata. Next base: position 1,593 of record ML365406.1, read on the forward strand.
AAAACATCTCAAGTCAAAACGAGAAAAAGTAAATAAATGTGAGCTAAAGCATACTCACGTGCGCGATTCCACTTCTCAGGGAAGGGAANTCACTCATTAAACCAACAGTGGGTACAGGAACATACCAGAGGTACAAACCCCTATCCTTATCATCTCCAGGGGTTACCGACACTCTTTTGCTTCTAGCAGTCAGAGTAAAAACCCCTTCACAAAATAAGGTAGGAGAGTAGAGATGAATAAGATGGTTGAAAGTAAAAGGAACCGAGGCTAAAGAAGCCAAACTCCTAAGACATGCGACAACTCGCCACACAAGCGGACCAACTTGTCCTAAGCAGATATTGAAAAACGGCAGAACTCAATTATGACTGGGTCAATGGGGGTCCTAAACCCTAGAGTGAAAGGGTACGTATAAACAAAAGAATATCCCGTCTTGTAAGACGTTATTCTTTGATTACTATTCGGAATATAGACAGGGAAGTCAGACCTCCAACAGCACTCCCTACGAACAAGGGAAATCTGACCCTCAGTTATAAGGGTTGAATATCTTTTGACACTTTCAAGAAAAGAAGATTGGTCTACAAGAAATTGACTATCCCTAGAAAAAACAAACTCAGCAGGGACAATTTCATCGACTCCAGGTTCACAAAGGCATTCACCTCTACCTCTAGACAAAGACCGAGAAACCCTAAACCTTGGAGAAACTATAGATCTAGTGGAAGGAGAAGGAACTATCTGAGAAGAAGAGGAGCCCCTCGAAGGAGTGGATCCTAGACTTCTAAGTCTACCACCCCTCTGACTCCTAGTCAGATCAGAAGATGGTGTTAAACTTTCAATATCTATTACTCCCTGAGGTTGGTTTGAAGAAGACATGTTTACAAAGGCAAGAAGAAAGTTCTTTACAAAAGACAAAGTTAGAAAAATGTTTCGTGGAAGCAAAGAAAAGAAGAAAGGTATTTATACTTGAGGACAACCGTCAAACATGGGAAAAAAGGAAAAATAATGATGAAAAGTCATAATTGAAGATGTCACTTCGGGACTGGCACAACTGCAAAAGCCCTAAAAGGTGCCGAGTAAATGCAGAACCAATCCGAAAAGGACACGTGGTATGAGCATTAAATGGAAGTGAAAAACGACGCCTATGGTGCAGAGAAGGATACAATGATTCGAGGAAAAGCGACAGAAAAATATTCTCGCTATAAATGAATATCCACTTACCAAATATTAATCGTTAAATATATGGTAAGTGGGGGGACTATCTGTATTGGTAAAAAAGAGTTTCACACGTAAGCCAACTTTTGACAACTCAGCCAGTCACGTGGACACAGGAAAATGCGACAGCTGGATGTGATTCTTTGAAGATGTACGGTACAAAGAGGCACGATTCAGTAAACCCTCGAGCTTATCAGCCACGGGAAACTCAACTTGATCAAAACAGGAGAGAGGCACGGTCAGAATGAATCTAGACAAAGCTACGGGCAGATTCAAAGACCCACAATTGATTACTCGAACGTTATGTGACCGTACCCCAATTACCGTTATCCTTTGTAACACCTCATTAATGTCATAATTAGTCATTAAATGAGCAACCATAGCAAGATTTGACGTTATAGGAATCTCCTATATAAGGGAGGGGAATACAGCTTGTAAAGGCATCTGATTCTCGAATATAATTGACTTCGGTTTTCTATATTTTGGCAATATTGTCTGCTATTCATTTTTCTCCATTTCCTTGATTATCAGTAACCCGTCTTCATCTTAAAAATAATATTTAGTCAAAGGGTCTAATTCTTTGGTTAAACACACCAGCCTCAATATTTTGATCTCGAGGTACGTGTTGCAAAGTCCATTCTTTAAATCGATGTAAAGTTACTTGTAACTTATCTTGGTGCCTTTCATTTGTTATTCTTTGACTTCGAACATTCCGTTAACCTGATTTACCACAAGGAAGGAGTCACACTTGGCTTCGATCACCTCCACCCCCAAGCTTTTGTCTAGTTCGAGAGCTACAATCATGGCCTTATATTCATCCTCGTTGTTAGTCAATTTCACAGTTCTAATAGATTTTCTAACCACGTTACCTGTGGGCGGATTTAGTACGATGCCAAGTCCGGACCCCTTTTCATTCGATGCACCGTCTGTAAAGAGGGTCCAGATTCCCGAGGACGTCCCTAAGTTTACCAACAACTCTCTTTCGACCTCGGGTATTAAGGCTGGCGTGAAGTCAACCACGAAGTCTGCCAAAATTTGAGACTTAATGGTTGTCCGGGGTCGATATTCAATATCGTACCCGTTAATTTCTACGGCCCATTTGGCCAATCGTCCTGAAAGCTCGGTTTATGAATTATATTTCGCAATGGATAAGATGTCATAACACATATATGGTGGCACTAAAAGTAAGGTTTTAGTTTCTCAGAGGTGCTTAACAAAGCGAGAGCCAATTTTTCTAGGTGGATATATCTGTTTCGGCATCACCCAAGGTCCGACTAACATAATAAATCGGAAATTGTGTACCTTGTTATTCCCGAACTAAGACTCCACTTACCGCTATCTCCGATACTGCATATATAAGTACAGTTGTTCATCTACCCTCGACGTGTGAAGCAGCGGCGGGATCGACAAGTATTGTTTAAGTTCTTCCAAGACCCGTTAGCATTCCGGAGTTCATGTGAAGTTATTTTTCTTCTTCAGCAACGAGAAAAATCGATGACTCTTATCGGAGGACCTCGAGATGAATCGCCCAAGGGCGGCTATGCGCCCGGTTAGCCTCTGCACGATCTTCACATTGTCCACTACCGTGATATCCTCGATAGCTTTGATCTTGTCAGGGTTGATCTCGATTTCTCTGTTGGATACCATGAATCCGAGAAATTTACCTGACCGGACTCCGAACGTGCATTTTTCCGGATTAAACTTCATGTTGTACTTCCTCAATATACCGAATGTTTCCTGCAAATACTTCCAATGATCCTCTGCTCGTAGGGACTTAACTAACATATCATCAATGTAAACATCCATTGATTTCCCTATTTGTTCTTCGAACATCCGGTTTACTAGGCGTTGGTAAGTGACACCAATATCTTTTAATCCAAATGGAATTACATTATAGTAGTATGTGCCATACTTAGTGATGAACGAGGTCTTTTCCTGATCATTCGGGTTCATTTATATTTGGTTGTACCCAGAATAGGCATCGAGAAAACTGAGCATCTCGTGGCCGGCCATGACATCGATCATGCGATCGATGTTAGGCAAAGGAAAAGAGTCTCTGGGGCATGATTTATTTAAATCCTTGTAATGTACACAGATTCTTAGTTTGTTCACCTTATTAGGGATTACTACTACGTTTGCTAGCCATTCGGGGTATTTGACTTCCCGAATGGACCCTATTTTAAGAAGCTTAGTTACCTCGTCTTTGATGAAGGCATGCTTGATCTCGGACTAGGATCTCCTTTTCTGCTTCACTAGATGGAATTTCAGGTCCAAGCTCATTTTATGGGTGGTGATCTCCAGTGGGATCCCTGTCATGTCGAGATGGGGCCAAGAAAAACAATCAATGTTAGCTATAAGAAATTGAATGAGTTTTGTCCTGAGCTCTGGAGTTAACCCCATGCCCAGGTATACCTTTCGATCGGGCATATGTTCGATCAGTATGGCCTGCTTAAGCTCTTAGACCGTTGATTTTGTAGCGTCGGAATCATCAGGGACTATGAAGGACCGAGGAACCCCATAATCATCACTTTCGTCAGTCCCCGACTTATCTAGTTGGTAGAAGCCAGTGTCTGTGATTGCTATTTGGCTTCATATTTTGCTTTTGAATCTGACTCCTTTGTCGATGAGAGTGTTGATATTGGAACCACTTAATCAACGACAAATATTTTTCTTCGCGACGGGCTACTCCACGTAGATTGTTTTGATCCCCTCTGGTGTTGAGAATTTTAACACCTGGTGAAGGGTCTAGGGCACAACCCTCATGTTGTGGATCTATGGTCTCCCGAACAGGGCATTATCCCCTTGGATCACATAAAACTTGGTCTCTTGGATGGTCCCGACTGCGTTTACTGGCAACGTTATTTCCCCCTTAGTAGTTTCACAAGCCATGTTGAATCCGTTTAGCACTCGGGCTGCGGGCACGATTTGGTCCTGTAGGCCGAGATGTTCTACGACTCTTGATCAAATGATGTTCGTCAAACTACCTTGATCAATTAACACACGTTTAACTCGAGTTTTATCCATGAGTACATATATTACCAGTGCATCATTATGGGGCTGCATGATTCCTTCTGCGTCCTTGTTGTTGAAAGACAAGGTTCCTTCTGGTAGGTAGTCTCGAGTTCGTTTCTCCGTCGTGATCGCCACCTTGGTGCGTTTTAACATCGGCCATTAGGGAACATCGACCCCTACGATAATCATATGAATGACGTGTTGAGGTTATTCTTGCTCGTTTTGTTTGTTGGAATCCATGTTTCTGAAATGATTCTTGGCTCGATCACTCATAAACTCCCGAAGGTGCTCGTCGTTGAATAATCTGGCCACTTCTTCTCTCAACTGCCGACAATCTTCCGTTCTGTGGCCATGAGTACAATTGATATTTGCACATTTGGTTGGGGTTTCTCTGGGATGGATTGGTCTGCAAATGTCGCGGCCATTTAATATCTTTGATACGCCCGATAGACGATATGATGGCGGTTGCGTCAACATTAAAGTTATATTATGATAATTGTGGTACTTCTTTAGGTCTGATAGGCATGTCGAATCCATTCTTTCTCATAAGCTCTCGAGAGCTCTGGCCTCGATTTTCTTTCATTTTGTACATGGTTTTGCCCAAATCCGCTGCTCCTACGATCTCCATTATACGACTGGTACCGATACCTATTTAACCTCGATTCTCGATCAATGTCCCTCTTGATTCTATCTACGGGCCATATAGGATAAACGGACCCAGAAGGAGCCCCAAGATGGTCGTCTTGGACCCTGATCTTTGATTGATACCGATTATGCACATCGCCCCAGTAACAATCGGGTATTCTATAAAATTATGCTTTAACTGATGCGAAGCCATTGAGCTTCGTACATTGAGTCCTTTGGTGAAAGCTTGAACAACCCAATCATCGGTGACCAGTCGTAGATCCCTTCGTTCCATTTGGAATAGAGACACGAACTCTCGGAGTATTTCGTTGTCCTTCCGTCGTACCTTGAAAAGGGACGACTTCCTCGTTTCGACCTTGATGGCCTTAGCGTTCGCCTTTACAAAAGAATTTGCAAGCATAGCAAATGATTCAATAGAATTAGGTGGCAAATTGTGGTACCATGTCATAGCTCCATTTGACAGGGTCTCCCCGAATTTCTTTAGCAAGACAGATTCGACCTCGTCATTGTTTAACCAAAGAATTAGATCCTTTGACCAAAGCTATTTTTAGGATGAACACGAGTTTCTGATAACCAAGGTAGGACTGATTATTGTAAGTAATTAAAAAAATCAATCAGATGCACGAAAAGTAAAGTGTATTGCAATAGTAGTTCGGATATCCTTTTACAAGTTATATTTTACTCCCTTATATAGGGAATTTCCTAATATAACGTCTGCCCTTTTCAGCGATTGAGCATTAATGACTAATTATGACATTAATGTAACGTTACAATGAGCAACTGTAACTGTTGCGTGAATGTTGTGTAACGTGTGGATCACTAATTTGAAGATCTCTGAATCTTCCCTTTATTCCGCCCAGAAACATTTTTGACCGTGTCTTTTCATCTTCTCAATCAGGTTGAGACTTACGTAGCTAATCAACCCGCGGGTGTGATTTGTCGTGCTTCTTTGCCTCATACCTTTTCATAGAGTCCCGTCCAGCTGTCGTGTCTTCATTGCTCCACGTAGACTGCTGAGTCCTCAAGATTTATTACACGTGTGAAGCTCTTTTTTACCAATACAGATAGTCCCCCCACTTACCATATATTTATCAATTAATATTTGGTAAGTGGATACTCATTTATGGCGGGAAGATTTTGCCGCCGCTTCACTCGAATCATTGCATCTTTTTCTGTACGTAAGCGTCGCTTGTCACTTTCATTTAATGCTTATGCCAATTGGCATTCCGGGGTTGGTTATGCAATTGTTCAGTGCCTTTTAGGGCTTTTATGCGGCTGCATCAGTCATGAAGTGACATCTTCAATTATGGCTTTCACATCATCATTTTTTTTTCATTTTTGACGGTTGTCTTCGAGTATAGATACCCCTTTTCTTTTCTTTCACGAAAAAATTCTAACTTCCAAACTTTATTTGTAAATAACTTTTTCATTATCTTTGTAGATATGTCTTCTTCAAACCAATCTAAGAGAGTAAAAAACGTAGATGATTTAACTCCCTCTTCTGCTCCAACACGGAGTAGGAGAGGCGGCAGGTTGAGGAGTTTAGGTTATAATCCTTCAAGGGGTTCTTCCTCTTCTCAAATTACTTATCCTCCTTTTTCAAGGTCTTTAACTTCTCCAAGGACTAGGGCTTCTAGATCTTCGTCCAAAGGTAGAGAATGTCACGAACCTTTGCGCGAACCGAGGGTCGATTAAATAGTACCTGCAAAGTTCATCTTTGTTGGGGGATAGTCAAGCCCTTAGAGATCAGGTTTATTCATTGTCGTCTCTTGATAGTGTTGACAAGTACACTACCCAACTCACTGAAGGTTTAGTTCCTCTTATACGCAAGGACTGTTATTGGAGTTCCGATTTTCCTGTAATCATTCCAAACAATAATCAAATAATAACGTCTTACAAGACGGGGCATTCTTTTGTTTATACCTTTCCCTTTACATTAGGGTTCAAGCCTCCCATCGACCCAGTAATCATCGAGTTCTATCGATTTTTTGAATTTTTCTTGGGACAAGTCGGTCCTCTTTTATGGAGAGTCGTTGCATGTCTTAGATACTTGGCTACTTTAGCTTCGATCCCCTTTACCTTTCATCATCTTATTCACTTATATTCCCCAATGTTGTTCCGACAGGGAATTTTTACCCTAGCTGCTAGGAGTAAAAGGGTGTTAGTGACTTCTGAAGATGGTAAGGATCGAGGTTGATTTCTTCTGTATGTTGCTGTTCCTACTGCTGGTTTAGTAGGTGAAGAGAATCTTCCCTTCCTTGAGAAGTGGAATCTTGCATGTGAGTACATTTTTGCCCATATTCTTTGATTTTTGCTTTAGATATTGTATCAATACCGTAGCTGTTTCTTCTTTTTGCAGCAATCATGGGAACCATCGAGAATGTCTCCGGTTTCAGAGATTGGGTAGAAAAGCTTTTTTTAATCGCTCCATTGGAAGACCGTTCATGGAAGTACCTATTTGAGAGGTTTGGTTGGAGATTTAAGACTCATGGTAAGTGAAGTCTTTGTGTGTACTTGTTTATTCCTTTGAGCATTATTTAGCCCTTTCCTTTTGACAGGGTTTCCCGCTCGTGGAGTTTCTGCATCCACGTCTGTTCCCAAGTTATCCCTCGCTCAGGCCCTGGAGATCATTTCAGGCTCAGGAGATCATTTCAGGCTCTTCTTCTTCAAAGAAGAAAGCAGGTGGGTCAAGGACCTTGGGAGAATAAGAGGAAAATGAGGGCACTTTGATCCATAGGTCACGTAGAAGAAGGTGGTCTCAGACGACGAGTCTACACCTGTCATCGTGCCTTCCATGCCTGAAGTTGGGCTTTCTGCCTCCGAGGATGCTACTCCCTCTCCCGTGCGTGAATCTGTTGGCCAATTGTTCCGTGAAGGCTTTGGTTCTGTTGCTCATGTCATTGCTCCCTCTCCCGTGGCTTTTTTGGCCCCTCATACTTCCTCCCCTGTAGCCCCTGCATCTCTACCTGATTTCGTGCCTTATGTTACATAAGTAGGGTCTTCCAGCGGAGGATAAAGTCTGGCCAGCATGATGTGTGGGTGAAACTGTTGATAGGCCCGACAGAGAGAGCTAAGTTGGACAGCCATAGTTCCCTTACATGGGCTAATGAAATCGTGCATACTTCTTTAAAGGTAAAATTCATTTTCTTGTGTTCATTCTTGTACATGTATTTACCATATCTAATTGGGGAAATTTCTTTTGCAGATCAATCTTATAGGCACAGAGCTTATGAAGAGGGTTTCTAATAAGGAACAGGAAGTGAAAGAATGGCGAAGCAGATAACTGGAAGGAGCAGTATGAAAGCTTAAGGCTCGACATGGAGGCTGTAGAAGAAGAAAAATGTACCTTGGAGCAGCAAGTGAGGGTCATGACGGCAGAGTTGACCATGGAGAAGGCATCCTCTAATCAGGCAGACAAGGATAAGAGTGTCCTAGAGTCCTCATTCGCGGGGCAACTGTCTCGTGCCTCTGAAGAGTTCAGGATTTTGAAGGCCTTACTAGACCAAAAGGAGGAGTATTTGGACAAATTAGTGCAAACTCTTACTCAAACCCAGGAGGATATCCGCAACTCTTTGGAGAAAGTTCAATTCCTGGAAAGGTCTTTCGCTCCTTTAAAGGCCTCTAATGATGCTGCTGTGACTGAGAGGGATTAACTAAGAGCTGAAGTTATGCTATGGGAGAAAGATTACGAAGCTCTTGAAGATAGGGCTTCTGTCAATGTTAGTTGGCGTATATGAACTCTCGCCTCGACATATTGACTGAAATGAGCCGAGCGGGTTTCGACCTTAATGCTGAATTTGAAAAAATCAAGGAGTCCATTGAGAAGGCTCAACAAGGTCAGAATCTCTCTTTAACTGAAGGTAAGGCTCTTGCTACTCAAGTCTCTTCGTCCCAAGTCGCTCCTTCTGCCAGTGAAGTCAACCCCCCCTGAAGAAGTTTAAGAAGTTGGTTCCTCCCTTTTTTTTTGTCTCAATTGGTGGTTAACCTCAGTCCCATCGGGGGTAAATTTGGATCTCTCTAAAGTCCCCAAATGACAATTTAGGGGCACCTCAATGAATAACAACTCTATACGGCTAAGTATAAGTTAATACTTAGTTTTTACTTAGCCGTTTTAATATATTAATACAAGTATGACTTTTGTTTCCCGTTGAGTTTCTGTTTCACTCTTTAAGTCTTTTTGCATGCTTTATTTTTCGAGGTTTTAGTTTTACCTCTGAGTTTTGCATGCTTTAGATTACTCGTACCTTTTCATAATAGGCACGATGTCATATTAAATGTGTGCCTTTTTGTAGTAGGCATAATTTATGAAAGAGGGCCCTTTTTTGATCAACACTTAATGAAGAAGACGTCTCAACTTCATAAAGGTGTAATAATGCAATAGAGTGATAGGAATTTTTCACATGTTTAAGAATGTTTCTGAGGAAAGTTTTTTGTTTGAACTTTCACAACANACAACTATTTTTCGTACGTAACAATTTTTTCGAGTTAATACAAGAGAGCAACTATTTTTCGTTCGTAACAGTTTTTATTCAAGTTGGGGTTTTCACCCGTAACTGTTTTTGTTTGATAACAATTTTCAATAAGCATGAGGGAAATGCTCTTACATCCGTAACTGTTTTATTTGATAACAGTTATATGAGTACAAAGATTTCGTAACGGTTTTTAGTTACAACAGTCTGACCTTTTGAATAAGTACAAAGATGCGCATTTCTTCCTCGTAGCTACCATTTTGCCTTTTATCCTGAATATATTCGAAGGTTTTTTGGATTAGGCTTTGTTTTTGAGTCTTTGGCTCTTTCGATTTTACTCGTATCACTTGACTCTTTGGGTAGATGGATCTTCAGGCTTCGAGCTTTGACTTTTTGATAGTCTTTTTTGCTTCATCTTTGCCTTCCATACTGTATAGTCCCCCAAGTGTTTGAGCTTTGAAGAATGAAATCTAGCACTTGACTATTCCTTCTTTGTGGTCCTTTTCCTGAAAAGGAAAAACATACGGGACTCGAAGGTATATAGTTTTTAGATGATGACTGCTTAACCCTTTAAAACATCCATCAGAAAGTGTAACCCTAGACCGGGAATTTAGTTACTTCCTCGCGTCTTTGCAGGTCTATCATCATCTGGTTATGAGTTAGCTTTATGCCTATCATCTAAAAAGGTTAGTAAAATTTTAAATGTTCAAAATAATATCGAACGTGTGATACCTGACCGGGGGTATCAACTTCTTTTCCTTAGAAGTAGTACTTCTTCAAGTGGATGGCATTCCAACTTTTTGGTAGGATTCTGTCGTCCATAGCTTCCAGCTCGTAGGCGCCCTTCCCAGCTATGCCTCGGACTTTGTAGGGTCTTTCCTAGTTTGGACTTAGCTTTCCTGCGCCTGCTTCTTTCGTTGATTGAAAGGATTTTTTGAGGACGAAGTCCCCAATCTTGAAGTACCTGAGATGATCTTTACGGTTGTAATAACGCTCTATGATTTGTTTTTGAGCTGGCATCTGTATTAGTGTTGTTTCTCTCCGTGGTTCGAGCAGGTCCAGATTGGTCTTCAATTCATCGTCGTTTGCTTCCTCCGTGGCTGTTGTAAACCTTATGCTTGGTTCGCCAATCTCCACATGTATTAAGGCTTCTGAGCCATAGACAAGTGCGAACGGAGTTTCTCCCGTGGCTATTTTTGAAGTTGTTCTGTATGCCCATAGTACCGCTGGTAACTCATCAGGACAGTTTCCTTTGGCTTTATCTAGCCGCTTTTTTAGATTGTTGATGATGACTTTATACGTTGACTCAGCTTGACCATTAGCCATGGAGTGGTATGGCGTTGAAGTGATCCGCTTGATTTGCCAACTTTCGAAGAATTCTGTGATTTGCGAGCCTATGAACTGTGGTCCATTATCACACACGATTTCCTTTGGTACCCTAAAGCGGCATATTACGTTTCGCCATAAGAAACTTTTAACTTACTTTTCTCGCACCTGTTTGAACGCTTCTGCCTCTACCCATTTTGTAAAATAGTCGGTTAGCACGAGCAAAAACCGTACCTGTCCTTTAGCTGTGGGAAGAGATCCCACTATGTCCATACCCCACTTCATGAAGGGCCATGGGGATATTATTGGAGGCAATAATTCCACTGGTCGATGCAGGTTATTGGCAAACCTTTGGCACCTACTGCATTTGGATATGAAGTTCTCGGCCTCTTCTTCCATCTTAGGCCAATAGTATCTAGCTCTGATTAAGGTTTTCACTAAGGATCTCGCCCCTAAGTGATTTCTACAGTGTCCTTCCTGGACCTTTTTCATCACAAACTCCGTTTGGTTAGGTCCGAGGCATTTTTCCAGGGGCCCTCCGAACATCTTGCGATAAATGAGTTGCGAATGAGGCAGTACCGTGCAGCTTTGCGGCGAAGTGCTTGAGTTGTTTTCTTGTCTTCAGGTACGGTGCCATTCTGCAAAAAAATTAGGATTTCGTTTCTCCAATCCTAGGTTAAATTGTTGAAAGTTACCTCATTTCTACCCTGGTCGATTGCTGAATGGAATAGATGAACGACAATTGCATTGTCTTTGTTTGTTACTTCCGCGGCTGCTGCGAGGTTAGATAATGCATCTGCTTCTGTATTTTCCTCTATGGGTATTTGTACTACCTTCTATGTTTTGAATTGTCTCACGAGCTCTCGTTCCTTTTCCAGATATTGTTGCATCCGAGTTTCTCGAGCGATGTAAGTCCCCTGCATCTGATTTACTACCAGTTGGGAGTCGCTTTTGATTACGATTTGCTCGATTGTAAGCTCTCGTGCGAGTTCTAATCCTGCAATAACAGCTTCATACTCTGCTTCATTGTTAGTTATAGGATAACATTTGATGGCATGTCGTGTCTTTTCACCCACGGGTGATATTAAGACTATGCCGAAGCCGGTACCTTTTATATTGGAAGATCCATCGGTAAATAGGGTCCATAGACCCGGATTAGCACCGTTGAAGAGTTGTAACTCTTTTTCCACTTCAGGGACAATGTTATTACTAAAGTCTGCGACAAAATCATCTAAGATCTGCGACTTGATTGCAGTCCTAGGCTGGTATATTATTTCATGCTCACTTAATTCTATGGCCCACTTGGCTAATCTTCCTGATAGTTCTTGCAGTATGTTTCTTAATGGATACGAGGTCACAACCGTGATTGGATGACATTGAAAGTATGGCCTTAATTTTCTAGATGCCATGATTAGAGTTAAGGCTAACTTTTCTAGATGTGGATATCTAGTTTCAGCATCTAGTAATGTCTTGCTTACATAATAAATAGGAGATTGTTTACCTTTATTTTCCCTTACCAATACTGCACTTACAACAATTTTCGAGACGGCAAGGTAGACGTTTAGCCTATCCCCCTCCTTTGGCTTTGACAACAACGGAGGTTTTGAAAGATAAGCTTTTAGGTCTTTGAGAGCCTGTTGACATTCTTCATTCCATTCGAACATATTTTGCTTTTTGAGAACTGCAAAGAATTTAAAACTTTTCTCGGAATATTTGGAAATAAATCTTCCTAAGGCTGCAATTCTTCCCGTTAGTCTTTGAACTTCTTTTTGTTTATAAGTACATCAGGTATTTCTTCTATAGCTTTAATTTTATCAGGATTTACCTCTATTCCCCTCTTTGATACAAGGAAACCCAAGAATTTATCTGATGTTACGCCAAAAGCGCATTTTTCTGGATTCAGCTTCATATTATACCTGCGTAAAATGTCAAAGGTAATAGAGAGGTGTTGGAAATGTTCTTCCGCCCGTGTTGATTTCACCAGCATATCATCGATGTAAACTTCCATCATTTTTCCTAGATGTTCCTGCAACATCTTGGTAACTAGCCTTTGATAGGTGGCTCCAGCATTTTTAAAGCCAAAAGGCATGACTTTATAACAATAAGTCCCCCTGTTTGTAATAAAGGAGGTTTTTTCCTCGTCTGAGGGATCCATTTTAATCTGATTATAACCAGAATACGCATCTAGAAAGCTTAACAATTCATGACCTGCGGTGGCATCAATCATTTGATCTATATGTGGTAATTGAAATGAATCTTTGGGGCATGATTTATTTAAGTCAGTATAATCTACGCATACTCTTTATTTGCCATTCTTTTTAGGTACTACCACAGTGTTAGCTATCCAGTTAGGGTATGTTACCTTTCGTATCGAACCAATTCTTCAAGAGTTTATGTACCTCTTCGTCAATCACTTGGTCCTTGAATGGTCCTTGATTTCTTTTCTTCTCTTCGACCGGGGCTCAACCTCGTGCCTATATACACTTTCTGTTCAGGTTTTTGTTCAAACAATGGAACGACTTCGAGCTTTTCCGTAGTTGTTTTGATGTGCTCTTCTTCCTCCGGTTCATGAATGACGTCTAGTCTGGAATCTACATCCGTGTGGTCCAATGCATCTTCCATGGTGACTTGATTCACCTTCTCGTGTGTATTTTCTTTCATGCATGTTTCAGCAATAATACCTTCCGTACCTATTTGGGTAGTAATTTCTTCTATGCCTGTTTGGGCGGTGTTACCTGCTTGGGATATTTCCTTATCTTTCGATTCTTCCACCTCTACTTTTTTGTTGTAGTGTACCATGAAATTTATATTTCTCGCGGTTGCTGATCGCCTCTAATTTTCTAAATCCCCCATTTAGAGGGGAATTTAATCACCTGATGCAAGGTGGAGGGTATTGCTTTCACGTCATGGATCCATGGCCTTCCCATGATTACGTTATAAGCAATGTCAGTATCGATGACTTGGAACCTGGTATTTTTGATTACTCCCTCAGCATAAGTGCTAAGTTCAATTTCCCCTTTGGTTATAACCGTAGAATTATCAAACCCTGATATAACTCGTGCCTTCGGGATTACTTGATTCCCCAATAGCATTTCTTCCACGACTCTTAGCAAAATAATATTGACGGAACTACCTGGATCAATCAACACTCTTTTTACGTTAGTGTCATGAATAAGTAAGGATATTACCAGAGCATCGTTATGAGAAAGCATTAATCCGCCAATATCTGCATCATCGAAGGTTATATCGTCTGCTTCCATATTTTCACAGACCCACTTTCTGTGTGTAATTGTGAACTTCGTGGTCGTTTTGCAGACCACTCCATTTACTTCTTCATCTCCGTGTATCACATTGACGGTTCGTTTTGGAGATGGAGGTTTTGGGGGCTCCTGCCTGTTCTTCATGTATGCATGTTTACCTTTTTCACTAAACAATTATGTTAGATAGCCCTGTTTCAATAATTTTTCTACTTCACCTTGCAAAAATCTGCAATCTGCAGTTCTGTGTCCATGATCATTATGGAATTCACACCAGAGATTTGGGTTCCTCTTATTCAGGTTCGGCCTCATATCTTTGAGCCATCGAACCTTATTACCCATATTTCTTAATACTGAAATTAGTTCAGAGGTACTTACATTGAAGGTGTGATCCCCAATTCATGCATTACCTCTAGGTCGTTCATCTCGATCCCTTCTGGATCCAGATGAGGACGAGCCCGCATATCTGCTTGGTGGTCCATAATCTGACCTGGTGTTTTCGAACCTGGGATGAGTTTCACGTCCCGATGGTTCCAAGTAAGGATCGTACGTGTTTTTACCTGATCTCTTGTCTGATTCGGAACGTCTGGATCTGGTATGATCTTCTTCTTTCGAACGAGCAATGGTATCTTCTTCTATTCGGAGTTTAGTATTGTACCTGTTATAAATATCGTTCCACGTTGTAGCTGGGAATTCTCTCAAGCTTTCCTTGAGTCTCCTCGTGGCTTCTGAGCTTTTGTCATTTAGATTACTTGCAAATACCATGGCTGCCCAATTATCAGGCACCCTTGGTAGTTGCATTCTTTCTCGTTGAAACCTGTCTACAAATTCACAAATTAGTTCTGGGTCTCCTTGTTTTATTTTAAAGACGTCCTCCATCATTTTCTCGACTTTTTGCGCACCGGAGTGTGCCTTTATGAAAGAATCTGCAAGCTCAGCAAAAGAATCAATAGAGTTTTCAGGGAGAAGAGAATACCAGGTTAGCGACCCTTGGTAAGTGTTCCTCCAAACTTTTTAACTAGGACCGACTCAATTTCTTATTTTGTTAAGTCGTTGGCCTTCACTCTGGTGGTAAAAGCAGTCACATTGTCACGTGGGTCGGTTGTCCCTCCATACTTAGGAACATCAGGCATTTTAAACTTCTTTGGAATAGGTACGGGTGCTGCGCTTGGTTTCCAAGGTTTTTAAGAATATCTATCAACGTCAATGCCTTTGATAACAGGTGGTACTCCAGGAATTTGTTCGATTCGATCATTTTGTTCCTTCACCGGTTTTTGCAATGTTAGTAATAAAGTCTGTAATTCAGAGTTACTAGACATACATGGTCTCGCTTCGAGAGATTCATTATGAGTGTCATCCCTTGCTGAGTTTACCAACCCAGATTGAGGATTTTCCATGGTGATAGTGTTATTGGGAGGTGGTGTCAGTGATGCAGGTGATGCCGCTGGTAATCCCCTTTCAAATTCTTGCAAAGCTTGGCCCACATACTCTGTAATCATTTGCTTTACCCGATCTTGTTCTACTATTTGATCATTATTATCGTTGTTGTTATTGGATCTTTCCGGGGATTGTTCCCTTAAACCACGTGGGGTTCCTGAAGGTCACGGACATAGGGTTCTATTCCTTTGCTGGTTGTTGTCGTTGGAGTTCGACATAGTTCCGAGGATATCGATTGAAAAACAAACAAAGATTATCAGAATTTCCCGGTAACAGAACCAATTTGTTTAACCAAAGAATTAGATCCTTTGACAAAGCTATTTTTAGGATGAACACGGGTTATTGATAACTAAGGCGGGACTGATTATTGTAAGTAATTAAAAAAATCAATGAGATGCACGAAAATTAAAGTGTATTGCAATAGTAGTTCGTATATCCTTTTACATGTTATATTTTACACCCTTATATAGGTAATTTCCTAATATAATGTCTGCCCTTTTCAGCGATTAAGCATTAATGACTAATTATGACATTAATGTAACGTTACAATGAGCAACTGTAACTATTGCGTAAATGTTGTGTAACGCGTGGATCACTAATTTGAAGATCTCTGAATCTGCCCTTTATTCCGTCCAGATACATTTTGACCGTGTCTTTTCATCTTCTCAATCAGGTTGAGAGTTACGTAGCTAATCAACACGTGGGTGTGATTTGCCGTGCCTCTTTTCCTCATACCTCTTCATAGAGTCCTGTCCAGCTGTCGTGTCTTCATTGCTCCACGTAGACTGCTGAGTCATCAAGATTTATTACACGTGTGAAGCTCTTTTTTACCAATACAGTCATCCTCTGGATCATTCCCTTTAATAACACATACGTAAGAGGTGGCATGCTCATTTGGGTCGGTCGTTCCATTGTATTTAGGAATCTCGGCCATGCGGAACTTCTTAAGAATCTGTTTGGGGGCCGCGCTCGGGGAGGGAGGGGGGAGGGTTTTTGTAGGAAGTTTTTGGAATCCAGACCCTTTAATATTGGTGGTGCCCCAGGGATTTGATCGACCCTGGAGTTGTAAGTTTCCACCTTCTTGTCGTCTGCCTCGATCTTCTTTTCCCCCGACTCAACTCGTTTTGTTAGTTCTTCGAGCATCTTCATGATTGCAGGATCGGTCCCCGATTCATTCCCTTTCGATTTCCTTGAAACTGATTAGACCCTGTGGACAATTTCCTGGGACGGCTCGGGCTCGTTCCTGCTTGGTAGGTGATTCTGGTTTTGGAGTTGGGCTATCGCTGGTTGTTGAGCCTGCAACATTTCGAAGATCACCCGAAGGTTGATCTCGCCTTCTTTACCGCCATGTGTGCTTTGAGCGGCTGATCAAACATCCCTACGGATGCTGCTCTCGGGATCGACGGCCAAATTTGCGTTGATGGCTATATGCGAGCTGACATTGATTGGATCTACAGCCAGAACCCCATCGAGTCCAACTGGAGGTACTCGTTCCCCGGTTCCATGTTATCATTTTGTCGTGGTGACCTAAATCATTATACACGTGTACGGGTGCTGATTGAGAGTTCGACATTTTGATCAGAGAATCAAAGATACTCAAAAGAACAAGCGTAAATAGTGTGTGTTATGAAAGTTTGTACCAGGTATATTATCCTTAGCCCCACGGTGGGAGAAAAACTGTTTACCTTAAAATCGGATTATAATTGAATTTATACGCGGTATTAAGGATACATGATATAACTTGGTACAAATTAAGAGAAAGATTAATATTGAAATTAACGATATAAGAATAAATGCAAACCACACGAATCGAATAGCCTTGGCCCTCGAGTTCGTTCACCCTTGAACCAAGAGATGTTTCATCTGATGTATTAATAACGTAACAAGAAAATAAAAGCGAGAAAATGACATTATATTTCTTTATGTTGCGTAAATGTGATGTATTTCACAAATGATCAGACCCCCTTTATATAGTAGGGGAGTCCTACTCTTGATACAATTATATATAAGGTAGAAAATCTCATGATTTGCTAATTAATCGGTCTATCCTTCATACATGCTGAGATTTCCGCCGTGATCTACAACTAATCGCAGATATTTCGTCCTTCTGTTATTTGACTTGGCAAATTTCCTTCGATCTCGCGTGATCTCGATTTTGTTTGGTCCGGAGGTCTCAAACTTAACGATATAACCCACACCTCGGTTCGATATAATTCGAGGTCGAACCTTAACCTACCATATTCTAGTATCGATTAGTCACACAAGGGGCGAGCCCAATTTTGGCCGTATACAAGTATATATATACATGTGATACATATATGATACATATGTGATACACAATATGATGTATATCTTCTTTTTCGATGTTCATCTTCTATCTCAAATTTCCAATTCGAACAACCTTAAAATTCCACTAAATCATCATGGAGATTCAAACTGCTTAAGATGTACCCAGTTTATTGCAACAACACCCACTCAAACGAAAATAAAAATTTGACCTTCTATTGGCTACAAATAACTAATTGGAAATATTGATAGTATTTGGATAATATTAGTAATATTTTATGAATTTATTAATTTTTGTTCTAGTTTATGTATGGGCGAACATAACTGGTAATTTTTCTAATTTTTTCTATATGACGGGATGAAAATACATGCTTCAATTAACTTAAAGTTAAGTACTTTTTAGCCGAATATCATGTCGACAAAAGCTAAAGGAAAAAAGAAGTTCAAAAACTAAGGGACTAAAAGTGAAATTATCCCTTAATTTTGTCGAAGTACTACTTAATATTTTAAAAAAATTCAGAAAATATTTTTCAGGATAGTAAGATAAAATATTTACGGTGTTATGATGTGTGTTATGTTTTCTATGGAAAGGAGAAACAAGATTGAAAAGGTAATTAGGTATTTCATATCAAAGAATTAGAAGAGCACAAACTAACCTAGAATTTAGACGTGTTAATTAATAGAAGAGATTTTGCCTATTGGTGCACCCATGGCAACTCATGCGTTCTTGTACACGTTGGTCTCGAGTTTTATATGGAATTAATAAAATTTAGATTTTGAACTTTTGATTATTATTATTTTTCGGTTCATTGGAAAATATTAAAGACAATTAATAAAAAATTTATAAGCAAATAAAAACATATGCACACACATACGAGCATACACAATATTAAGTTGACATGGTCAAAGTGATGTAAGCGCTGATATGTTTTTTTTTTTTGGTTTCCTACTCGGTATCCGGTATTCGTATTGGAGCTCGACTATATCCGGATTCGTGCCGCGTTGGACCCCATTCGGAGGTATTGTGAGGAAATGGCGTGGGGTAGCCACAATTTAAGGTGGTATTTACTTTTTATCCAACATTTTTAATGTTGAGCAAAAGTAGCCACTAGTCTATTAAAATTAATATGAATAGACAGTGTTACCCTTTCCTCCCAAACAAAAATACATCATTTTCAGATTCATTCCTTACAGCTCTACTTCTCCTTTTGTAATGGGGTTCTGGCGTTTGTATGAGTGTTTCCACTATTTTCACATGTGAAATCCACTTTTGAACAGAAGAAACGAATTGCTTAATCATATAAATTTTATAAGCCTCTCAATTTCTTTTGTGTCTTCTCTTAGGAGTTGAATTGCATAGTAAACCATTCACTCATAATAATCACAGATATGGGAGGACGTGACTTTTAATTTTCTAAAAGAAGTGACTTTTAGATTTTCTTAAACAACATATAATTAGGAAAAATAAGGTAAAAAGACAAAAAATTGAGGACAATGATAATTGTGTTAAGGAAATGTAATCCTGAAGTCTTGAAGTTAAATTCAAAAGTTAAGGACTTGTAGTTCTGAAGTCCTGAAGTTTAGTTCAAAGTTAAGGACATGCAGTCCTTAACTTACATTTACAAGTTCAAAAGTTAAGGACAGTCAGTCCTTAACTTACAGTTACAAGTTCAAAAGCTAAGGACAGACAGTCCTTAACTTACAGTTACAAGTTCAAAGGTTAAGGATAATAGGTCCTTAACTTTGAATTCCAAGTTCAAAAGTTAAGGACACTTGGTCCTGAACTTTGAACTACAAATTCAAAAGTTAAGGACACTTGGTCCTTAACTTTGAATTCCAAGTTCAAAAGTTAAGGACATGCAGTCCTTAACTTTGAATTCCAAGTTCAAAAGTTAAGGACATGCAGTCCTTAACTTACAGTTACAAAATCAAAAGTTAACTTTGACTTACAAGTTTAAAAGTTAAGGACAGACAGTCCTTAACTTATAGTTACAAGATCAAAAGTTAAGGGCAATAGGTCCTTAACTTTGACTTACAAGTTCAAAAGTTAAGGACATGCAGTCCTTACTTACAATTACAAGGTCAAAAGTTAAGGACAAACAATCCTTAACTTACAATTACAAGGTCAAAAGATAAGGACCTATACTTGGACTTACAAGTTCAAAAGTTAAGGACGCTTGGTCCTGAAGTTTGAGTTCCAAGTTCAAAAGTTAAGGACATGTAGTCCTGAAGTTAAGTTCAAAAGTTAAGGACATGAGCAAAAGGGTATTTTCGTCCGGGCAGTTAAAGTTCATTAAAGCAGTGGCTAAAAACTGAAGACATTTTAAATAATGACTTAAAAAGAAATACATGTGTTATTAGTGGCTAACCGTGCACTCCCCATGTATTGTTACTTCACTCATCATCATCTCTCATTATGTCACTAATCCCCAATAATAATTAGTCTTGTTTCTCCAGTCAACTGTATGAATTATATGTTATATTTTTAAATCTAAAAATACTGAAGTTAGTATATATCTGCCACTAAGTATACAAAAGTATCTTCTTTTTTTTAATAAATATTCATGAGTAAAACAAATATCTATAGATAATCTTACAAATGACAGGACTATATTTTAAACTATAATTTACAGTTATAATAAATAATATAATATTTTTAAATTTTTTGTTGTAAACATATACATATTAAAGCACAAACCCAATTTGATAGGTGAAACATAGACAAGATACTAAAATTTATGTATCAAAATAAATAGTAATAAATTATCGTATTTCTTATAAGAAATTTAAGGTAATTATAAGTTTTTATTTTTAAAACTTATGTAGTTCACGCATATCGATCGTCTTTTTTACCTTTTTTGAATAGAGTTCACACTAAACAAAACAGTCATTTAATTATTTCCTTAATATTTAGTACTTTGAAGTTAATTAAAACTTTAGTTATTAAAGTTTTCTTTATTTGAATGATTACACAGTAAATCTTAATATTTCGGACATCAAAATCAATTAAGTTTACCTTATACAATTCAAATAAATTTTTTATAAACTTTTTTCCTTATGATCTACGTACATAGAAATTAGCAATGTATGTTTATAAGAAGCATTTTAAAGCTCCATTCAATTTAGTATACTTTTCCACAAAATTATTGAAACTACTATATATATATATATCAGTTTATATAATTATTTATTTGAAAATATACTTATGTGATTAAGTATAGTTTATGTTTTTGCTACCTATAACATTAACCCATTATAACTATTGTAAAATCGTGACTACTATGAAAAATATAAAACCCAAGTTTTAAATAATACGGGACAACTATATGAAAAAATAATAAAAAATATCTATATACAGCTCACTCAAATTATAACTTAATTATTCATTTAATATTTAAAATAATTAAATCAACTAAATTTTAGTTACTAAATAAATCATTATTTGAATTATTATGAAATCCTAATATTTAAAATTTATCAATCAAGATTTTAACTAAAATAAATTATTTACTTATTTGAATGTGTACCATAACTATACTACCTTTTATGTTAATCTTTTTAATGTTTAGAGCTTTGAAATAAACTAAAATTTATTTAATAAACTTTTGTATAATATTAGAAACTACACTCAATAATTATTTCGACTTGCAAACATCATCTATTCAAAATTTGTAGAATTTATCAATAATTAGAAAACAACATACAAACATAACTATTTTTCTGTTAATATATGCAAACTTGAAATAATAAGGATAAGCAACAGAAGATAAACTATATTCTAATTGAGTTATTGTCAATTATTTCCTTTTTTTTTGCAAATATTCTAACAAATTACAGCTTCCTCTATTTTTATATATTAGTTTATTATTATAAATTAGTGACTCAACATTAGACATTTTTAAATTTATATTTTACTCATTAATTTTTTTGTAGGAGCTATATGCCAACCTCATCGTCATGTGTTAAGGCATAAATATAACAATAGTTTTCATAGGATATTCTTACAAAAATCCGAGGACTATTATTTGGTTTGATTTGGAATCAATATATATATTTTTACAAAATTATGCATTTTATTTGTATTTTTAGTATAACTCAAAGACATTATTTAATACTGTTATGTTTTCTTAAAAAGTTATTTGTTTATAGACAAGGGAAACACGAGCAAAGCGCGTAACCTAAGACTAATTTATTTCTATCGATATATGTATCTATATTTATCTATACTATATTAAAAGCACGAAACCCCTTAACGAAATGTTGTTTGCCTTTTTTACCATTTAAAATAGGCTTCACATTAGATAAAAGTGTAATTTAACTGTTTTCCTAATATTCAAGATTAAATATTTATTTATTTTCCTAATATTTAGGAGTTCTTTTCATTCTTTTTCCTGCAGCTTATCAAACTGAAAAAAAATAAAAAATTACACACTTAATTCCTCTTCCCTTTTGAAACCAAACCGTACGCCTTAGGATTCTTATGTTTTGCGTGTGTAACTGAGAATATAATTCCCCCGATCGTTCAATTTTCTCAAGTTGTCCTCCAAATGTTTAGCAATTTATAATTTAAATACAAATAAATATACGAAGTGCAATTATAATTGTCTGTTATAAATATACTTACGAAGAATAAAAAGAGATCTACATACTAAAATATCTAACACATTTTTTTTAAAAAAATTAAGTTATTTCTTCTCATATGTCCAAGCCTTGATAGACAGCTTTACTTAGTACATGTTACTAAATAACAGATATCCCATAAAATTCATCGAATTATGTACAAACTGACTTGGACACTTACACAAAAAGTAAAAAAAATAAAAAAACTAACATTCCTATCATAAAAAAAAAAATAAAAAAATAAAAAATAAGAAGGGGGAAACAACTTTTTCAAGAAGGAATCGAAGGTTCTTCAATTGCTAAAATTATAAACTAAATAAAGGAGAAAAGATAACTTTTCAAGAAGCAGTAAAAGTTGTTTACACCTCCAAATTTGCTTTAAACATCAAATTGTCCCCTCAACTTTGAATAATAGATATTATATTTATTTATTTAAAACCTTTTATTTTATACATAAAACATAGTTTTTAATATATTATTAATTGAGAGCGAGATACACGCGCAACTACACGTATCTTAACCCTGTTATAGTAGTATATGTTAACAGTTATCAACTACGAGATACATAATTCTTTGCTTTCTATTAGATTTGAATGTCTATTGAGTTAGTATTTGTCATATTTGCTTTTTTCTAAATTATGATCCTACATATACAGAGGGGACGGCTCGGGACCTGGATCAAGTGAGGTGCATCAAAGACGAAGAAGACAATGTATTGGTGGAAGAGGCGTGTATTAGGTGTAGGTGACAAACATATTTCTATAAACTCTTGAACAAGGATGGGGACACGAACATTGTGCTTGATGCGTTGGAGAACTCAGAAAGCCAAAGAGATTTTGGTTTTTGTAGGCGCTTTAAGATTGAGGAGGTTAAGGGGTGATGCTGAAGATGAGCATGGGTAAAGCGACGGGCCGGATAAGATTCCGGTGAAATTTTAGAAGGACGCGGCCTGGGCAGACTTGGAGTGGCTTAATGGATTGTTTAATGTTATTTTTAGGACGAAGAAGATGTCCGATGAATAGAGGTGGAGTTTGATGGTTCCCGTTGTACAAGAATAAAGGTGATGTCCATAATTACAACAACTATAGGGGTATCAAGTTGTTGAATCACACTATGAAAGTTTGGGAGAGGGTGGTGGAGAAAAGGGTGAGGAGAAGTGTGTTTATTTCTGAGAACAGTTCGGATTTATGCCGGGGCGGTCAACTACGTAAGCTATTCAATCTGTGAGAAGATTGGTAGAGCAGTATAAGGAAAGGAAGAAAGACTTGCATATTGTGTTCATTTACCTAGAAAAACATACGACAAAGACCCCAGTGAGGTTCTATGAAGATATTTGAAGGTTAGTGATATTACAATAGCGTACACTAGGGTGATTAGGGATATGTACGATGATGCTAAAACTTAGGTGAGGACTGTGGGGGGATACTCGAAACACTTTTCCGTGTTGATGAGGTTACATCAAGGTTCAACTTTTAACCCATTTCTACTCGCTCTGGCAACGGATATGCTGATGCGACACATCCAAGAAAAGGTGTCACGGTGTATGTAATTTGCAGATGACACAATGTTGATTGACGAGACGCGTTGCGGTATTGACGCTAGGCTAGAGGTTTGGAGACATATCATAGAATCTGAAGGTTTCACGTTGAGTAGGACGAAAATAGAATACTTGGAGTGTAAGTTCAGCGAGGGGATGCATGAAACAGAATTCGATGTGAAGCTTGATACACAAGTCATTCCCAAGATAGATAGTTTCAAGTACGTTGGGTCTGTTATCCAAGGCGACCGCGAGATTGAAGAGGATGTTACACATCGTATTGGAGTAGGGTAGATGAAATAGAGGCACACATATGGTGTTTGTGTGATAAGAATGTGCCACCGAGACTTAAGGGCAAGTTTCATAGAGTGGTAGTTAAACCGACTATATTGTATGGTATTGAGGTTGGCCAATCAAGAAATCTATATCCAGAAGATGAGAGTAGTAGAAATGAGGATGCTGAGATGGATGTGTGGGCATACTAGAAAATATTAATATTAGAAATAAAATTATTAGGGACAAGGCGGGAGTGACCCCTACAAAAGATAAATTGCGGGAATCGAGGCTGAGATGGTTCAGACACATGATGAGGAGAGACATCGATGCCCCGGTTAGGAGGTGTGATAGATTGACCGTGTCGAGTCTGAGGAAGGGTAGAGGTAGACCTAAGAAGTATCGGGGAGAGGTGATTACGTAGGGCATGACTTCAGCTTACCGAAGTTATGCCACTCGATAGGAAGGTGTGGGGTCGAAAATTAGGGTTGAAGGATGATAGGTAGTCAAGAGTTTCTCCTGATCTTACCGGTAATAGTAATATTCTTACATTTTCATGTTCCTAGATCTTTGTTATTCCATATTGTGTCATTCTTACCAGCATTGTTAGTGTTATTCTTGCATTCCTTATTTCTGAATCTTTGTAATTACACGTAGCGTCTTTGTTTTTTCTTGTTGTTGATATAGTTGGTTGCTCCATGTTTACTGTTTCTTAAGCCGAAGGTTTTTTGGAAACAACCTCTCTACTTTCACAAGGTAGGGATAAGGTCTACGTATACACCACCTAGATTACACTATGTTGTTGTTGTTGTTGTTGTTGTTGATAGCTAATATCGGAATAACCCAATCAAATAACAAAAGTACCCTTCTTAATGTCTTTCAAGCATGTGAAGATTAAAAATAAAAATAAAAGTTTATCCAAATGTATCTATGTAAAACCAAACATATATCTTATGTTATACCCGAATATAACTAATTTTTATCTAATGGATCAAACATCTACCAATAAAGTATATGTATTAATAAACATCATCTAATTCTCATAAAGAAGACCAATGTAACCAAGTTTACTAATTGTAAATGTACCCCTTTTCAATCCAATAAATCAAACATCTACAATAAAAGCATATTGACTAAATAATTTGATTAATATTATTCCCTGTATTATAATTCCCACATTATAATTCAAATATAACTTATTTGCAAACCAAACGAACCTCACTAAGATTTAAATTCCATTAGTTTAATCCATTCCCAGTGGTTGAGCGTTTTATAGACCATCATGAAAGAATTTTACTTCATATTGCTATCTTTGAAAAAAAATGTCATTGAAATAAGAAAAAGTTCAAATATTCGAACTTATATCTTCTATATTCTAATAAATAAAAAATGTAAAAAAATAAAAAATTAAAGCAGGCTAGACAGATGTTGACACGTGGATTCAAATTTTTTACATATTCCATTTTTCGTGAAGCAAAACAAGGACTAAAACTCAACCAAACTGTTGCACATGAGCTTTTATCAATCCTATACGCATCATGAGTCGAGATTGCTGTATGAACAAAAGGGGTATAAATTTCACTATGAAGAGCTGTGGTCAACAAAAGATTTGATACAATACAACTCTGCTGTTTCACAGAACGAATCAAAGACTGAAAATCAAGAAATAGCAGAGGCTGCAATTTCCCTATGCTGCTATCTAGGTAATGCTTTTTGCCAAAATAAAAAGGAAAAAGAATGAAAACCAAAATCGAAAGCAAAGAAGCTATTGTACAAACCAAATTTCATGTTGCACCACAACCTATCAGCGCACTCACAGATGCAGTCTCCTTCTCCGACCACTACGACAAGGACCTCCGAACAACAACAACAACGATTCAGTACAATCTCACAAAGTGGGATCTGGGGAGGGTAGTGTGTACGCAAACCTTACCCCTACCCCGATGGGGCAGAGAGGTTGTTTCCGATAAACCCTAGGCTCAGGAAGGCGGAAATAAAACTAGAAGAGACAATTCATCAGTAACATCCGAACATTGCGTTCAAATACATAACTACCAAGGCCACAAACAAAAGGACGGTTTTTGCAAAATTGATCTATGCAACTAACAATACTTTGTTCATATTGGAGAGAATCTATCCTCAAGAATGCTGTATCAGATGTAAGGTTGCACACTACAAACATTGGCTGACATAGGAACAAAAGATGTATACATGAACAATCATGAACTAAAAGTATGCTTTTGCCGGAAAACAATCTGGGAAAAAGGATTATGATAATTGCAAACAAAATTGATTTTCACTTCATATTTCTAGCTAACAGAGAAAAAAGGTTGTTACATGGTGATGTGACCGCAAATACTACTGTAAACAACTAACAGTAGATATCCAGAAAACTGTGATCCAAGAGGCTGAACCACAATATGTCGCCACAGAGCCGGTGGAAGTATGCTTTCAAGCTACATCTTAACCACCACCTGTTCAGCAGAACTCTTCTTCATAACTCCTCTAGAACACAACTCATTCAGTAACTCCAAAGCCTCCTCCGCTAAGCCTTCATAAGCAATACCTTCAATTAGGATAGTATATGTAGATTCAGTAGGTTTACATCCCTTTGAAATCATATAAGCCAAGAAGTCAATTGCACGATCTGTTTGGCGAGCTTTACACAGCCCCAACATAATGGCGTTGTAGGTTATAGCATTGGGCCTGACATCCAACCCTTCTAAGTCGTGAAAGAACTTAATGGCTTCATCAACTTTTCCTTCCCTACTAAGACCTGACACAAGCGAGGAATAGGTAATTATATCAGGTTGGAGACCTTTCTCTCGCATTTCATTCAGCAGTTCAATGGCAAGTTCAGTTTTCCCCACTTTGGATAGTCCATCAATCACTGTATTGTAAGTGATTAGGACTGGAGAACAGCCTTTGTCACTAAGTTGATTAAGGATTTCAACTGCAACATCAACCTTACCATCTTTGCACAAAGCTGTGAGCAACGTATTATAAGTCACAATATCAGGGTAACAACCCCTACTCACCATAACTTCCAAATACTCAATCGCCCGGTCCATTTTCTTCTCTTTGCAGAATGCATGAAGCAATGGATTATAACTCAAGGAATTTGGAGTACACCCATACTTAGGCATCTTCTCCAACAAATCAATAGCTCGTCCCAACAGTCCCTTCCGGCATAGAAAATTGATCAAGATGTTAAACGTGACAACACTAGGAGAACAACCTTTTCTAACCATATCAGCCAACAGTTTCTCAGCATCCATCCATCTACCCGTACTACACATACTACGCAATATTATATTGTGCGTGATAACATTAGGTTGACAACCATAAGATGGCATATTATTCAGAAACTTGATAGCTTCATTCAATCTCCCTTCCTTACAAATCCCATTGATAAGAACATTATAAGTGACCACATCCGGCGTACATCCTTTACTCCTCATTTCATCCAAGAGCTTCATTGCCTGCCCCACGCCACTTTCCTTACACGTTGCTTCGATCAAAATTGTATAGGTAATCACATCAGGGTAACACTCCCTCTGCAACATACGGTCGAGAACGTGCATAGCTTGTTTCAATTTCCCACTATCACATAAGGTACGCAAGATTGTATTGTACGTGACCACATCAGGTGCAACGCTCATTCGGTCCAAGATCTTCAAAGCACTATCAATTTCTCCAGACTTACAATAACCACTAATCAACACATTGTAAGTAATAACATCCGGAACAGCCCCGGAATCCTCAAGAATCTCCAAAATTCTTGTAGCCTTCTTAGTTTGGCCAATTCTACAAAACCCGCGAATCAAACTTGTACACGGAATAATATCAGGAATATCACCACCATACACCATACTCTCAAGGTGCTTAAAACTTTCTTCTAATTCCCCATTCCTGACCAACCGACGAAGATAATTATTACTCTCAAATTCCTCAAAGTTTTCAGATATGCTCCCTTGAACATGTGGCCTCTTTTCAACACATGATAACCTACCATTCGTGCCTAAAGTTTCACTTCTTGAAATAGCAAATACCTTACTTTGTCTGTGTTTTCTCAACTGACCCACAAGTACCTTTATTGAACTGCTTCTGAACCTCGTATCATTACAACCCGAGAAACGCTTACTAGTAATTTCCTTACGAGTAGAGTGAAATGAGCAAAACCCTTCATGGGTTTGCTTCGTTGGCACTATTAACTCCATCACAAAGTTTTACAACAACACAAAACTAGTAACAGTATTCAAAAGCACAACTAAAAAGACTGCTCATTCTAGACTCTATGTTACTATCTATGTAGGCAAGGCTTTCTTTTGGTTGGTGGGGGGGGGGGGGGGGGGG